>JAQGAW010000879.1:0-23218 GCA_034698025.1 Phthiracarus crinitus
TCCCAAAATTCTTAAAATTTTGTCCCAAAACCTGTCCCTAAATAGGTTTATAAATTGTCCCTAGATTCCCAACTCTAGTGATTAGATATTAAAGTAAAATTCTTTGTGTTCTTCTGATGTGATGGTTTTGCTTTCTTTTAAGAAAAACACTATTTTTATACACTAACCTTAACCGATCTTAACATTTTAAACTTTAAATTGTGATAAAATATGAACTCTTGTTAAATCTAATATTCCCGGCAACTATTTAATTTATCTTATGAGTTATAAATGTCTATTAAAAATTACTAAAAAGATATATTTTAAATTAAAGTTAATTTGCTCGTTCGTAGTTTCCTAGACTTTCAACATATACAAACACTACATACATTGATCCTATTTCACCGGCTGATAATCCTATCTCACTTTCAAAATAAAGTTAAATAATTTATTTGAACCACATATTATCGCTAGCTTTGTTAATTTCAGATTTTATGAACAGATTTCTTAAATATCTAGTATTGAATATCCAGTAGAATGGAATAGTTCAGGTGGCGTCGGGTATGGAAGGGTAGAATTGCGTGGAGTCGGATGATGTTGCGTGGGGTCGCGTATTGTCTGGTACGGACAGTGGGGTCGGGTATTATCGGATGGGATCGCGGAAATGTCGAAAAAATGTTGGGGAATATTTGGGAACGAGTAATGTTGGGATTATACGGTGCAAGACATTCTAAGGTATTCATAAAAACACAAAATTTAACCGTTTTATGATATTCATTCCCAAATTTCGGTGTTTTGGTTAGAAAACTGAAAATTGTTATTTTTAGTATAATAATTATTTATAAATCAATTATTGCTTATATTTTATTTAAACGTCGTTAATATTCTCTTGAAAAAATGAAATTTCTTATAACTAATTAAGATAAACTCAAAAATTATAAATATTAACGGAATCTTTAAAAATCCCAAAATAAATCAAGAAAATCACAAACCTTTGCCCTAAATTATAATTTATTATGACTTATTTTAAAATTAATTTAACTTGTTTGTTCATCGAAGGCGTAATTAGTGTTTAATTTTCAAATAAAGCAAATTTGATAAATTGCATGTAATAAATAGGTGTTATGTTTTATTAATTTATAAATGATTTAAATATAAAGTGATATTAAAAATATTTAATTTAAAAATGATAAGTTATATAAATTATCGTACAATAAAATTAACACAAAATTGAATGAAGCGTTAATAACATTATATGATTATGAATGTGTCGTGAGTGGCATTCCTGCCAAAATGATTTGTCTGAGTTGAGGTAAACACTTTCGCAAAACTTCGACGGTAACCAATTTGTCGCCCTGTAGTGGTCGTACACCACTTCGAACAAACGCGTCTTCATGTAATCTAAAGTCAAATTCATTTAATCAAACTTTAAATATGGTACTAAAATGGAAGAATTAAAATAAAGGTTTGGATGAATACCTCGTACACTCATAAAGCTTTACTTGAAGAATCTTCTCCAGTATATAATGGGCGGTTAATATAGAAACTCCTCTAAACATTTTGGTTACGATATCACTTACAAAAACTGCCTGTTGATTAGTATATGGTTTCAAATTGATAGCACGAAATCCGATTCCGTTAATATCAACTCTAGTGATTTGATGTAATGAACGCAATGCATTCGAGGAATTAGTTTGCGACTGCATTAACCAATTTGATTCTTCCATCGACTGATTTGATGATCGAGAAACTGATGATGACATGGAAGAGTATGTTAAGTCTTTGTTTGTGGAAACTTTATTCGATACTTTAGAGATTGGAGGACTACACTCTTCTATATGTAAGGGACATAGAGATGAATCCCATTTTAAGTCGTTTAACAAACACAGTGAATCATTAGATAACACTTGAATGTGTTCGAGACCGGCATAAGCGCATAACATTCGAAGATATGAAGCGTCCCATTCAGACATTTCCATTTTTTCAACTTTTACTAATAAAACGCTGTTCTGAACTAAAGATTGCGGCACATATTTAAGCATAACTTTCGAGTCTCGCGAACATTTTGATATATAAGGAACGATATGAGATCCGGATATATTAATAAACCCTAACCATTCGATGCCAGATTTTGCGAGTCCATACGTAAATATTTCTTTGCTCGTATCCAAAAATTTATATAACGTTTTAACGTCGGATAAACAAACGACAACATCCTTAGTTGTAAATGGATCGTAACCATATTGATATTCACAATGGTTTGCGTTAATATCATTCAACAAACGCGCCTCATTTTCGGTTACGTAATAACTTTTTATATTTATACATGAAAATACGTTCCATGGAAGGTAAACACTAAATCTTCCGATAACCTAAACATTTCAAATAAATATGATTCAAACAAAAGCTAAAATCTTTGACATCAATTATTTTTCAATTAACTGGCGATTTTCAAACTATTTAATTGATAATTAACTAGTTTTTTAGTTTGATTGAACTCATTTGAATTGACGAGTATAGTGCAAGCATTTGATTGGTGAATCTCGCTATACTCATATATTTCAAGTCCAATAGCATATAAGAGTTTTTAAAAAATGCTTATTTACAAAAATTTAGGGGCTGTAAACTCATCGGATTTAAACGATAATTTTTTTTAATTTTAAGGTATCACAAAAAAATCACGGGTTTTAATGTTCAATTTTTTAATTTTGAGTTTTAAATTCAATTTTTTTGTCATTGATTCATTCAAAATTTTTGGTAGGGGCGGTCAACTTTTCCTGAATTCTAAGGGGTAACGATGGTATTTGCTGTAACAGTATATGGTAATAAATTTATATGGTAATAAGCGTATACTATAAATATCAATAAGTAAAGACCGGATTTTCACATAAAAGAATATAAAAGCATAAAAAGCATATTTTGAAGCTTTTAGCGAAAAAGAATATGCGAATATTCTTTTGCATATTTCATGTTAAACTGATTAAATAAGGCATATTTGTATGATTTTCTGAAAGTTTTGTCATCTTAACGTTAATTAAAAGTAGAGAAGGAAAACATTTATTGCTCTGTTCAGAGAACTTCTAAGCAGTAAACATAAATAAAATTATGCTTATACTCAAATTTATAAGGTTGGCATACCTTTGCTTCAACAATTCTTACAGCAACTAATCTTTCATCGTCTCTAAGAATGAGAGGAAGCGGTACATCATTGACAGTTTGCCAGCCAAACACTCCTTTAATACTCGCAGAATCGACTGCATTCTCATTATGCTTATCATCATTGTTATCATGTTTACCCTAATAATAGTTAACGTAAAACATATTCATAAACATAAACATAAACATAAACATAAATATACTTATAATTGTATAGTGAATCACATTTAATACCTTTGTTGACTGAGAGCTACTATTATTTAAAATATTTTTGGCGCAATCATTATTTAACGATTGTTGAGGAATGGAGGCATTAGTTGAATGTGATTGAGATTGAGATGATTGTTGTTGTGGTAGAGATAACGATGTATTATTAGAATTCGATGAAAACATGTCACGAAAGTCTTTGCGCTCTTTTTTAACGTTAATTGCGTTACTGTTAGGCATGTCTTCCAACCATTTCTCTAATAAACTAGAATTACGCGGTATTGACATATCCATTGTTGAATATACGATATATTGAACAATTAAACTATTAAACAACTATTTAACAATTAATTTGATGGTAGACGTGGTTGTGATGGACATAGACATACAAACCTAATAATAGCATACATGTATATCATGTTATGTTACGTTAATTATGTATAATCACTTTAATTCACAGTTCACTCACTATTAGAGCTTAGATTTTTGGGTTAATTAAAACAATTGTTTACAATAAATTTAAATAGAAACTTATGATCAAATATTATTATTTTAATTCCTGTTTAATATCATTTACATTTTTCCAGTCTTATAAATAATTTTAAATAATATTTAAATTTATAAATAATGTGTTATTCCCTCGAAGCGGGTTTCATTACACTATAGTACATTTTTTTTACATTACACGGGTTTCAGTTCTTTTATCAGAGAGCCTTCCTTCGGATTAACTTTATTTAAAAATACTAATAGGTATAAGCGAATTCGAATACAGTATAAATAGTAATCATTGAGACATTTAGCTTGCAATTAATAGGTTTAAAGCTTAACCTAATTAACCCTATTGGCCTATTTAAATATTTTCCTCTAGATAATTGGTTGTATTAATCCTTATTTCTCAATGATTTCCATTTATACTGTATAAAGAAAATTAAATCCTTATGTGCGATTTCTCGCATCAAAATCTTAAAATTATTTGCCTCGAGGCAGTAAGTAAGGCTCCGTGTAAAAGAACTGTAGTACTATATATGATATATAGGGCTAGGGATTTTCCGGGACTAAAAAGTGGTTAAAAAGGAAGGGAACCTGGAATAAAAAATGTATCAAAATCGGAAATAGTTCGGGGAAAAAATAATATTGAATTGCATATTATGGAACATCTTTAAATTTGATTATGTAAAGCTTAGTCTGCTCTTACAGTATGGCTTTAATTCATACTTGACACAATAAAGTTTTGCTATCAGTTGAATAACTACTAATTTTTGATGCTCTATTTTCACAATTTTACTTTGATATTTCTTTTATTGGAGCAAAAACGGGATTAGATTAACAAAAAAGATTATATGCATAACCTGGAATCTTTTACTAAACAGCCAATACCGGGAAATTCCATTTAATTAATTCACTATCTCAAATAGATGTTAACATATAAATCTCCCGATCATACGATTAAAGAAAAAATGTAGTATTTCCCATGAAATCCCTAGCCTTAATGATATATATTAAGGTTTTCTAGATTAAAGAAGATAAGTTACAATTATAATTTTAGGTTTGAACGATCAACTGTGAATTAGGCTATCAAACGGACCCCTGAAGATTTCCCATGGTTCGGGTCCGAGCTTTGATGAAAGTTGTTTGGGCCTAAATTAGTTGAGATTTGGAAGTCTATTTGTTAGTTTTATATCAAGAATTTATTTGTGAATTTAGAAATTACTCATTTTAATTTGAAGAAGTATATATTTTTCTATAAATAGTAGAAATGTTTTTTAAACCCGAAGCTGAACTCAGGTCTCTTGAATATTACAGACCCGGACTCCGGAGCTCTAATCTCATAAAACTCTAGTCTACTGGTCACATCTTAACGAATAAGTTTTAATTATCTATATGTTGAATAGTAAATAATCATTAAAAATTTCGTTCAATTATTATTTTAGGAAATGTGGGTTAATTACGAGCTCCGTTCGTAACATTCGGTATTTACTGTACCGAAATCGAGTCAATTGTAATATATTTTGTGGTTAATAAAATTTTAACTAAATTTTTGTAAATTTTGAAATAAATATATAAATATTAATATAATGTAACAGAAACAGCAGCACAAGCGTGTGACTCACTTACTCGTCAATATAAGCAACAGTGAGTGCAATGATTTAATAGAGTTGTATTATAGTCTACTGTGAAACATGGAGTGCTAGTATAACACTATATGATAGATACTGTACTGTTATTGATGTTTGATTAATGTTTAATGTTTTAGTGCTCATATATGTTGATAATATGTTGAGATTGGTTTAAATTGATAATCAATAGAATCAAATTCTAAACAAATATAGTGTTGGCTACAATTGATGTCTTCGAGTGAGCCATCAGTTGACGTACAAGTGTCGGGCACACCAAACAACACACAACAACAGAGAATGAATGGTTTATCGTTTAGTGAATTGTGTTGTCTGTTCTGTTGTCCTCCATGTCCATCGAGAATTGCGGCCAAATTAGCGTTCTTACCGCCAGAACCCACATATAGTTACGTGTCTGACTCGACAAACACTAAATTCAGTATACGTCTGACAGATCGCGCCGAATGGCAGTACTCTCAGCGAGAGTTGGAAGCGTTTGACGTGTTCTACGCGCGAACCAATCGAGCGAATAGAATCGCATGTATGATATGATGATATGTTTACAATCTATGATATGATATGATATATGATAATACGTTGATAGGTATGTACGTTCGTGCGTGCAATTCTCCCAAATTCACGATTCTGTTCAGTCATGGAAATGCTGTTGATTTGGGACAAATGAGTTCGTTTTATTTGGGATTAGGAACCAGAATCAACTGTAATATATTTAGTTACGACTACTCGGGTTACGGTGTAAGCAGTGGTAAGCCGTCTGAAAAGAACTTATACGCAGACATTGACTGCGCGTGGCATTCACTGCGAACGCGATATGGCATTAGTCCCGAAAATGTTATTCTTTACGGACAAAGCATCGGTACTGTTCCCACTGTTGACTTGGCCTCGCGATACGAAGTCGGAGCTGTTATTCTTCATTCACCTCTCATGTCAGGAATGAGAGTCGCATTCCCTAACACTAAGAGAACCTGGTTTTTCGATGCATTCCCGAGGTATTCGTTATTCCAGTAAACATTTCATGTCCAAACAACTTCCCATTATTTAAGATAATTCTCCAATCTTTACTATTTTCTGAAAATTGAATTATTTTTTGAAAACTTATTACTGGTTTAATAAAGATTGATTTGGAGAGCACAGTACAGCAAAGCGCAGTAAATTATCGAATTTAATTGATTAACACATTTGCTTATTTATATTCATGCATAAACTAAAATATGTAAAAAGTTAGACAATAACCTACTTTCGAATACTTAATGCGGCAGACATAACAAATTTATAATATAAGTTTACAGTACCGTATAGTGTAGTGTATCTATAAATAAAACTTGGTGTTTGGCCATTGATATTTAACAAGCAATTTTATAAAACTTTATATCTATACAGTAGTTGCTATAACGTTAAAGTAATTTTTTAATTTTTCAACATTTATTTGTTCATTAAATTGGGTTTGTTCATGGGATTGTTCCACACTTAAAAATAAATTTAAAAATAGTTTTCTGCTTATTAGATTAATTCAATAATAGAATATTGACTGTGAATGAGTCGGTATATGTTTTCATGAATTTGACAGCAACGACATTATTGAGCGCTACTAAACTCCAAATAAAATATAATTATGTTGCTTTGTTTTAATTTGATTCTAGAATTAAGATATTTTATTTTACACTTATTATGAAAGATTAAAATAATAATAATCCCTTATTCTATAATAATTTAATAATTAAATTAATTAGAACGCGATTAATTATTTTAGTATCGATAAAGTTCCAAAAGTGATGTCTCCAGTTCTCGTAATTCATGGCACGGAAGACGAAGTGATTGACTTTTCACACGGTCTTGCGATGTACGAGCGATGTCCGCGCGCTGTCGAGCCGTTATGGGTTGAAGGAGCGGGTCATAACGATGTGGAGTTATATGGACAATATTTAGATAGATTAAAACAATTTATAACTGTTGACTTAGTGAACTGACATTTCGAAAATATTAGACATTTCTGGTTTTGGTTTAGTCAATTATAATTCAATATCAAAATTTTTGAGATTAATTTCATATCTAATCTTAACAGTTAAATGAAAACCAAATTAATTAATACAATTATATTCCTCCGTCCGACACATTTTCCTCAACTTATCAGTTTACACTTTTAATCTATTTATAATGTTTTATAACATATAAATATAATCATACTTTTGTCACAATTTATAAATTCATTCTACAAATTTTATATTCAAATAAATTTTTTAGTCTAAAAAATCACTTTTCATACACGAGTGCTGAACATAAAATTTGTTTAATATACCGTAAGCTAACGATGAATTTTTGTATGTTTTTTCTGTGTTGAAAGTTTATTAAACCAAACGAGAATATTTATATATAAACTGTGCATTACATTATACACAAAAAATAGGTATTTAGTAATTCTATGCATCAAAACAACTATAATTTAAGGCAATACTTTTTTGTTTACTTCTAATATTAGTGAAACAAATGTCATTTATATTATATGTTATCATTGCATACCTAAATATTCAATTCATTGATTATACCATTTCTTTTAAATACCTTAAAGAATAAAATCTGTATATTTTATACTGTACAATATAATTATAATTTATTCAAAAAATTGGATTAATAATAAAGTGCAGTTAATAAACGGATGTCTTGTCGGATATTGAGATCCTGACAAATCATGCATTATTTTTATTTATAATTGAAATTATTTTTTGCTTGCGTAAAGAATTATTTAGTATTTTTATTGTTACTTTTTTGAAATATTCAAAATTTGTTAATGATTATCGAAATTGAATTTATTGTAAATTAGTTAACTTAATATATAACTATGGAAGCTTATGAAAAAGTTAGACAATTAAATATTTATCAAGCATTTCGTATGGAAGGATATTCCACTCATTACAGCGAAAGTTTCACATCTGCCCATTTTGACGTCGAAACTATAACTATACTTTATATATTTATTGCATTAGCGATATCTTTTATCGTAATACTGCCAGGATTTCGTGGCAAAGAGGTTTGAAATATAGATTTTACATTAAATCATACCATTTAAAGTTAGTATTTTATGAAATAATATTTTTTGTAGACATTATTTGTTAAGAAAATTGTTTTTAGCTTTTGATTATTTAAACAAAGTAATTATTTAGAAAACTTTCGGATTTATAGATTAAAAAATTAAGTAGTAATATAACCAGTATAACTCTAAATGGAGATGGGCTAGATTTAGCTCTTAATTTTTCTAAAATCCGACATTATTAACGCCCAAACACTAAACAATTTAAATTTCAAGAACTAAAAAATTAAAAATTTTTGGGCAAAGATGAAAAAATTATCTTTTAAAACCGATTCGTTTACTAATCCACCGTATAATTTTACAGTAACATTTTTAAAAAGTATCCCAATAGAAATTACCAAAGTATATTAGACAATATATTATTACAACTTTTTATTTCTTAATTGTAGAGGATTTATGTCCTAATTCGATGCGGAATTGGTTTATTAATTGGATTATTTATTTTTCGTGAGTATTATATACTATTAATTTCTGTTCTCGATGTATTAAATAAATTGATAACGATAATTAGTTTCATGAAATTTAAATTGATACTTAATTTCCCGGAGTTTTCAAGCCCCAAATTTTCTAAAATATGCACACAATTTTAATTTAAATTATAATTTTAATATAACTGCAAAAAAGTTTAATTACAATTATTATACCAAAATGGAACGAGATTTAAAAGAATTTATGTTTGTAAAAAGCATTTTAATTCTAAATTTTAGTTGTTTGGAATCATGGAAATAAATAATGAATAATAATTATTTAAAATTGTTAATTATAAAATATTGTTCAAACTTACTGAAAATTTTTAACTTTATCTTAGCGTTAAATCACAGTAAATAACAATGAAATTTCTCTTATATTAAATATTACCATAAATGTTGATAAAAAATTAAAATATAAGTTTGTTGAATTCAAATAGTTTGCAATTTTGAGTACGCCTGGGAATCAGATGCTATCAAAGCCACCACTCAGTATAAAACTGGATTTAATAAACACATAAACGCTAGCATTGGCTTACATATAGGACTTCGTGGAGTAAACATAACTTTAAAAGGAACTCCTGAAAAATATTTTGGAGAAACTATAGATTATAATGAACATTATTCTTGGGAATGGAATCAAGGAAGAGAAGGATATGGATCACAAGGTATCATAAGTGCTTTTAAAATATTTAAATAATTAATCTATAACCGAATAATATTGCGATTCGATCACCAAAGCTGGCAAATTTCATCAAGAATTTCGATCATCACAATTTCGCGGACTTCCGTATCCTATATTATGGATCGCAGAGTATTTTACATTTGACGGCGAAGGTATTAGGTTTGGACGTAATTACAGACTCGCGGGTTGGTATACCCATATCATGCTTTGGTAATATCAATTATTTTGTTTTAATTATTATTAAAATATAAAATTTGTGTTGTTTAGGTTATCGGTTCCTTTATATATTCTATCGCATATACTGTTTCAAATGGTCATTCAATACGGAGCTTTATTTTTAATTTTAACTGGTTCTTCATTGTTAACGGCAAATATATTATATGCTAATATAAGAAATCCTATTCCACTAAAGATTCCATTTGAACATTACTCCAGCGGTCAAACTATATTTTTAATCCCACACTATTCGTGGTGTTTTTATTTGAATTTAGTTAATGGTAAGCTATTTGTTTTATATGCTCATATCATTTCATTTATTTTCGGAATTTTTAGGCTTACTTTGCATAATTCTGGGTATTATTGCTTTTTATGCTGATTTGCGTTATCCCGACGAAACCGCGGAATTTTTTGGAATCGACGTATTGCTAAGTTATGAAGATTATTACGCTGGTAATCATCAAACATTTGATTTATGGAATTTGTTTAAAACCCAAATTATGATTAAACGAAATTAAGTAAACCTAACTTTATTTACTCATTTTCAAGATTTCGATGATCTATCAAAACGCAAACCAGAAACAAAACCTGATTTAAAAAAGAAAAATTCGGAATCGGAATCGGTATCGGTATTCTGTTTGATTTTAATTAATTATTAAACCCATTTTAGAAATGGTAGTCCAGAATTGATATATAGATGGGAAGCGTATAAAGTAAGTGAAGATTGAGAAATGTGATATTCAAATTCTGGAGCATAAACTGAAATGAATAAAAAATAGATTTTTAGACTAAAATTTGCAATTTCCTGCTTTTAATTAATAATTTGTTAACTTAAAGTTGTTGGCTAACTTAAAAATATTATTTTAAAACACACATTAAGCACAATACGGTAAGTTGTTTATTGTGCTTAAAATGTTTATTCGCACAAACGTGTAGTGCGATTCACTTTGCGCTTATACCAAACAATATATGAATATAAATTAGTCACCAGTATTAATTTATAGTTTTTACGATAATCGTGGGTTTAATGCAAAAATAATTAGATCATATCAATTTGAAATTAAGTTTATTTTAGACTCGTTAATATTTTTTTGAGTTTTTATTAACAAAACGATAGACTGGCGATCAAATATATGTTGGATTAAAAAGGCGTACATTAACCAATAGACTGTCCAAATTTCAGAAGTCAACGGTACGCAAACCAATCACTCAACCGCGACATAACATTATTAATACTTCTGAAGCAAATACTAATGCAACAAAATCTGATAACGATTTGCCTCTTTATGAAAATTTCAAACAATTCGAAGCGATTGGAGAAGAAACTGAAGAAAACCAACTTTGATTATGTTAATATTAAAATTATTTACTTATTGTTTTAAAACTTTTAAAATCTACAGAAATCATTTTTTGAAAATAAATATAAGGCTTGATCTCTAATTTCAGTAATACATTGATAAAATGAACTTAAAGCAGGATTGTACAAATTGCGAAATTTACAAAATCAGTAGGCAATTCGCGAAAAATTCTATTATATTTAAATTTTAAAACAAAGTCTAATAATGCATAAAATAATGGAATAAAACCCCATATACCAAATTTTTAATTATAAAGTCTTTAATTTAAGTTTAAGACTTACTAAATTTCCTGAAATTCAACAAAATTTAGGAATTTGAATATAATTAAAATAATATTTTCTTTGTTTTTATATGAAGTATTTTTTCGCAATTTACTCACAATTATAGGACCACAAATTGCAAAATGCAACCCAGACTTAAAGGTTAAAATGGAAGGCAACAAAACTTAACCAAAAACGGGAACACTTTCGGGAGAAATTTATTGTAATTATTCAAAAATATAATAAATAAAACAAAATTTTCAAAAATGTTAAAATTGCATACATTATATTTTATTTAAAGACTATTAGAACTAATGTTGCAGGCCGTTTGACTTTTGGAAAACCGAACCGAACCGTTTTGATTCATGAAAAATTTAAACCGAAACCGCTAACTAGAACAAGTTGCCGGTTTAAATAACTGTTAAACCGAACCGACGGCAACTTTAATAAGAACCTTATTTGTTTATAAACTGTTGGTAAATAATTGTATAACGGGAACGTTTTTCAATATTTAAGTATATCCGGTATTAATCCAATAAAATGCCAAAACCGAAAAATTAAAACAACTTTTAAATAATCAGTTACATTTAATAGAAGTTAATATATTAATATCCCGATAAATATTATCGAAGAAAAAATACGGGATCGAACAGGAAAATGCTATGCCAGCGATCACTGTGACGCGTGTGTGATGTGTGGTGTGTGTGCAGCGGCAGTGTGTGTACAGTTACGCTATCATTATTAACAATAAAGCATGTTTTTAGCTAAATATTATAGAAATACAAATAATTAATAAAACTAAATCATGTATAAATTGCGTACATTTACATTTAATAAATGTTTACATAAATGCATTTCAATTCATAAGGCATTTAAATCGCAATACAGAACATTACTTTCGTCCTCTTATTCGTGTGATAATCAATGGCAAAATCGTTTCAATAATCAATTACTAATGAAAATTAATACAGGTTTGTGTGAATTAATTGACGTTAACTGTTAACTGTTTGCGTCACATTTGATGGTTTAATATTTAGATGCACTTTTTACGGAATTAAGTCAACGCTTCATTAAAAAGCTTGTGGTGAGCGCTGTTGACATCGATATGTATGTTAATAGTGTTACGAGTGGCGAACAATTAGAAGAAGTTCAGAATTTGTTGTATAAGTTTAGACGAACGAAACAAACGGCGAATACGTTAGAATCAACGCATAACGCTGTTTGTCGCCTATTTCTCAACAATAAGCAAACCGATCGTTTAGTAGATATATTGTGGGATAGAGTGGGTTACGGAATATTTCCCGATTGTTACTCCTATAACATGATTTTAGACGATTTGATTGAACGCCACAGTTATTTGAATGCCGCTAAAGTCGCGGCACTAATGATGCTTCAGGAGGATTATGGCAATGATATCAGTAAAGTTTTAGCATTATATTCTGTTCACATGTATTTAAAGGATGACAACCGATTAAAGTTTTTTGAGAACGAAAATGTAAAAAAGGATGAGAATTCGGAAAACCAAACCAATGTCGAAGACGACGACGACGACGATATTCAATACATTAGAGTTCCTTATTTAAAAAATGATTATTTTGACGATCATTTTGATTTGCGCGATACTGATCTAATTTGCGGAAAAACTTTATATTATTTCGGAAATTTATTTGATGACATTTGTGGCCGAAGCTATCAGATAATTGGTTTAAGTCTTTATCAAAAATGGAAGGAAGCTTTAGATCTATTAAATAATTTTTCATTAAATAAGAAAAACATAGTTTACCAAACTATCGAATTTGTTGAGAATATGTTAGCAAATTTACCAGAAGATCATCCAAATAGAGATGTTTTGCTTAACGTTTTAAATAAATTGAATGAACTTAATAATGAAGGAATAGTAGAGAAACTTAGTTTAGATGATTTATTAACTGACAAATTATCGCTTATACAAAGTTATGAAAAAACAGATATAGAAAATATGCCAAAATTATTTATCGAATGGGAAAATATGCGAGAAAAGTGTTTAAGCGATCAAATTGAGGAAATGATTAAAGAAGAGCGACGAAAAGAAATAGTAGAGAAAAAAGAGCAACTCATTCAAAAAGAAAGATTACTATACTTCTTCGAAAACTTTTCAAAGCATGAAATAGATTTTGTTGAGGCTGAGAGGAAAATCGCTGAATTAAAGTCAAAAACTCAAGTCGATGAGGATTATGTACCGCCAGAAATATGATTCACTTCTTTTCAATTACCGTAACGTTAAATCAATTTAGTTTAGTTTGAACGAAGTAAAGGACTGTTGCCATTCTTTCCTCACGCATCTGTAAAAACTAAGTTTATCACAATTTTTTTCGTACCTCAAGCTATTATAAAAATTGATAAATTGTTAGAACACATGCGCCCAAACGATTCGATTTTACAGAAATAAAGTTAACAAAATTTCAACGATATTCTGATATGAATTATTTATAATCATCTATTAATTCTTTACCGATATATAAATTTTTATTATGATTAGTTTCCTGTTCGCTATCAATGTATTTATTTTAGGATATAGTAATAAAGTAATATAAATTATTTATACTTAACCTAATATTTTAATTATTATTTTGCAGTATTATAGTAAAGCTTTTTAATTCGTATCGAGTGATGATGAGGCTAAGGATGGAACGGGAGCCTAAACCTCCCATACAGAACCAGAACCTGGTGCCTGGAACAAAGTTAGAGCCTTAGCCTGAACCTAAACCTCTTACCCCAACTTGAGCCTGAGCCTCCGAGTCTCTATAATTTTATTAGAAATTTCGACAAGAAAATAATTACCCTAAGAGTATCACTTGACAAAAAGTAGTTTAGGGAGAACATTGGTTGATTAATGTAACTTTTAAATACTTGTTTTATATGACTGCAAAAAGCCATATTATGGATTTGCGTTTGTACGTCCGTCCGTCCGTCACACTTTATATTTATTAAGGGATTTTTTCTTTAAGTTAATAAAGGGACTTTACAGATCTTTGTATTTATTAAGGGATTTTATCAATTCTTTATGTTTATTAAGGGATTTTAAATTGCCTCATGTAATCAAAATAAACCATAAGAAAAAAGATATCTTCTAAAAATCCCTTTATTAATATAAAGAGAAAATTCCTTTATCCGTATGTGCACCTTTAGAAAAAAGACTCCTATCTTCAAAAAAATACCTTAATTAATATAAAGAAAAAATGCCTTTGTATGTGTGTATGAATTTTGACATGCCATTTTTGGCAGAAATATCGTATATATCCCAGATTTTTTGATATATGCCATTTTTGGCAGAAATATCATATGTATCCCAGATTTTTTGACATATGCTATTTTATCGCTGTATTGTATGGATTTTCTTTGATTAACAATATTTTAGAGTGAAGCGTCGAATACTATGAGTTATTAATGAATGAAAAGTGAACAGTATTGACTAAAAACTATTCACTAAAATATGACTAAAATTTTACTTTAAATAAGCGACGCTTATGTTAACGTCTTTTTACGCGCAGTGTATTGATAGCTCGCAAACGCTTCACTTTAATATAATAATTTTTATGAGCTTTTGTTAAGCCTTAGTGGCAATTGTTTTCGATTATATATATTGTTTTGTTATGTTTTGTTTTTATTTGATTGTTTGCCACTCACTTGTTAATTATAATAAAATTAAATTGTTATTGTGTTTGTGTACGGCGTGGACAGCGGCGGAAGTAATCGAGACGGGCTGTACGCTGGACTCGCGTCCGTTATTAAGTATTTGTTTGTACGGTATAACTGTTTACTAATTTATTTAATAAATATATAATCGATGGATTCCTCGTATAAGTCATTGATCCCCAGTCCTAGTGTGTAAGGGAGGGTACCCGAGGTTAGGTTCAAGAGTTTGTACGGCGATCGCGTGTCTGCTGTGGTTTCGTTGGCGTTTCGTCGTGTCTTCAGTGTCTTCGTGTGGGAAATAACATTTAAATACTAGTATTTTTTCGAAGATCTTTTTAAAATCCTTTTTAAAACGGAAGTAAACCCGCGAATTCACATATTTAATTAGACATATTTCAAGCATAGTTTTCTAACCGTAATTAGAGATAAATTTAGCCAAATTTTAAGTTTTCGACCGAAATAAAAATTTTCAACTGAAAAATAAAATAAAGTTTTCTACAATTACAGTGATTTACAAACTTTTAGTCTGATAAGAAAATATATATCATTTTTATTTATTTAAAATATAGACTAAAAGATGAAGAATACACAATAAACAAGTTGAAAATTTCGATTGAAAACCTTTTTTGATGAAAAATATCGATTCGATAATTTCATACTCTTGACAAATATGTAAATATTTGTATAGGGAATATAATCTCATAAAAGAAATAAAATTTATATTGTAAAAAAATAATTGTCGAGCTTTATTTATTAACGAATATTTTAAATTTTGATAATTAATGTATGTAATTCTGTTGAAATGTAGTTTAAACCATCAATTTTAAAAATCGTCAATTCTATTCAATTTTTAGTCATTTGTTTCATATAGACTCACAATTATATTGTCGAATTCATAATCTATAGAAAGTGAACTGAAATATGCATCAGATAATTGCAAGTTCTCATAGCAATAAAATCATTTATATTGTTGATTAGATTACACTTAATCTGAATTTCCGTAACTCACAAATTTCGGAAAATTTCGAAAATCTTATTTTTTAAAGAATTGTAACTTTATTTGCTTCTGCGCCTCACTCTGATGCAAATTTTATTGTAACTACTTTCGCAACTACTCTTGTATAAACTAAAAGCTTTCGCTCTTTAGAATAACAACCAGTATATCTAACTCCATCTTAATTTTGTAATACATAATGTTCTTGTAATTAATCATAATAAGCAATTTGCTTTATGTAATCTAATGGTATATTAAACATTTTTTAGATTAAATATTAAATATCTATCCTTACACTGTATTTCCACCTTTTTTCAGTTTAAAAATAAAGATTAAAAAATGTTTTAAACCTAGTTTTACTAATATAAGTATTATTTCAATTAATAAAACATTTTTCCTGTTAATGCACAACTTTTCCATTACTGATTACTAATTTTAATTAAACACTGAGAACATATTTTAAAAACATTTTATTAGTTTACTCACAAAATTTGTTCGTAAATAATTTTAAATAGTTTAATTGTGATTGACTATGCAAATATTGTCGCTAAAATCCTAATACTGTATTCAAATATATGACAAAATATTCAATACAAAGATAATAAACTAATCAAAAATTAACGTTTAACCTTTAATTTATATTTACACGGAAAAAAACTATTGAAAATTCTGTGTAAAGAATAGTACTTTTGAGTTTGATTTATTTGACAAAATAAAAAATTCTGATATGTCTCTAAGACATCTCTTTTAAAATTTGAACATTAAAGTTTTATTAAGTTTTTTGTTTGATTTTTAATATACGGTTTCAATAATACCATACATCACTTCCTCGTCGTACTGCAAAACACTCTGACAATCACTGTTAGCCTAAGGGATAAGATGTAGGCGTAACTGAATTTATTAAATTAAACTTAATGTCAAACTTTGAAGCCACTTTATTAATATTAATTTGACATTTTAGTCAATAAGTATGGTTTAGTTTTTTTTCAAAACTCTAATATCTGTGAAAAAGAATACGAGTATAGAGTAATTAAAATAGTTCATAGTTGCTCACACTTCAGACAAATATTATCTTTTTTTGTTTATACATTATTCATATACGTTTTTAGTATTCGATGTGATGGGATTTTTAAGTGATTTTAGATTTTATAAAATTGTGAAATATTCTTTAAAATAATATTCAATTTGAATTTAATATTTATCAAACTAAAACATGCGAAATTAAATTATCTTGATCTGTGCTTTAACTTTAATGATAGAAAGTTTAAACATTAAGCTAAAATTTTAATAATTAAGAGAAGCATAGAATGTAAACGCTCAATGATTTGTTGAAAAGTATCAGTAACTTAAATAGGAAATATAGACATTAACAAATTGATTCCAAGTTTTTTAGGTCGGAAATCGCTAGCAATTTTACCTTTGTGCGAGCACTCCCGGAAAATAGGAAATCTTATGTTCTGGAGTGAGTATGAGTATAACTATGACCATTATTGATTGGATTACTCAATATTAAATGGAGGTATAAACGGAATAAATTTCTCAAATTACTTCACTAATAACTAATAATGAACACGAGATCGAGTGAATATAGTATTTTTAGATTTGTTGCTAGTAATTTATAAATCCAATATATAGGATCAGATACAACCAATTAAGAATTTGGATGAACATATGGATAATTTTGATCTAAACAAAATCGTTGCACTTCAAACCGGTTGCATGTGGTAATATCCCATTTCGCAGCCAAATTGGTTGCATTTCGCCGCTGTAATAAGTTCCGTAATTTATGAATCAATAATTTGAATTTTTTTGGAAATTAGATGTCAATAGAGGACAATAATTTGTTCAAAAATTTTAAACCTAATTTTACAGTAAATAACATCTCTTTTCGCAGTTTTAACTTTGCTTTTAATTAAAGCTAAGTTAAAACTGTTAAAAGCTATGTTAAACCGGACCACATGTTTTATTGCCCGTTAAAAGCAAAGTTAAAACTGCGAAAAGAGATGTTAATTACTGTATTGTATTTTAATTTAGAATAAATATATCTTATTTACTAGAAAAATGAATAAATTAGAATATTATTAAAAGTTTAAATCATTTTTAATAAAACTAATTGAATAAAATATTTAAATTTTTAAACTTACTTTACAAATCATTTAACATGAATTATTTAATTCTATGTTTTTATGAGGCGATGATATGGTTTTGCCGAAATGGGAAGCGGGTAAATGGAACTAAACCGTTGCGATTTGGCTATGATATTGTATATCTTAATATATGTCTCATAAGACCGTTAACACATATACCATTGAACTCACCGTCAGCTTAAAAAGTTTAGTTGAAATGAGAGGTCACTCGATGTGATGGCAGGAACCAACCATTCGGGAGTTTAGGTGGAAAATTATCATAATTTTGTCCAAAGTCGGTATTAGTATGCACCGTCTCAAAGGGCCGGGATTGTGTTCAGGTGGGTCGGTTTGGGGTCCTTATCGATTGAGTTGGGGTATCCGTTTGGTCGGTTTTTTTTATTTTGGTGGAGTCGGGTTGGGATCACGTATCGTTGATTGGGGTTGGAATATGTCGGGTCGTTGTCGGACATTATCGATAGACTAAACGGTTTCATTCGTTTTTAAATTTATTATAGTTTTTTGTTTTTATTTTAATCTGTTACCATTATCCAACGCCCTAATCGGGCCTAAACTCTAGTAAGCTATAAGAGAGGTGTCATACATCAAGTTTATGAATTTATTTTTATTTAGAAAGTTAAAATGTCGAAAGTTATAAAGAATTAATATAAACCAAACTCCTCGTCGTTATAGCTAAGGAAGACATTTGAGTAAAATAAGAATATAAAATTCGTGCACATCTTAATCAGAAAGCCTCAGGTTTAGATGATTTAGATATTTGGACTGATATTTTTGGACAAACAAATAAAAAATTAAATAAAGTAGACATTAAAAAAATTACACTGTTTAATAAAAATATTTTATTAGAAAATGATTATAATTATTGATGATAATGATTGCTGTGAAGCAATCCAAACTCTCTGACGGTGAGTCGTGAATGTCTGCTCTAAATAAGTTAACTGTAAAGTAATTACTTTTGTTGTACAATGAAAATTTTAATTTTTATAATTTTAAGCAATTACTAATATTTATTGGAACAACAAAAATAATGAAATGTCTTAAACAAATATAGTAATTTAATAATCATAACTCATATATATTACTGTTAGAGAAGTAAAATTCAGGAAAATTCTTTTTCTTACAGAAAATAGTTACAATTAGTACAATAAAAGATGTAAACGAATTATAAAAATATAAGAATGTTCGTGAAAATCCTGAATTTATTGATTTTCCCCAGAATACTCCTCACATAATTTATAATTTTCTTTTTTAATTAGCAAACATTAGAATTGTGTTTCAGAACTACTCTTTACCTCCAGTATAATGAGGTGTCGGCTGATTCTAAATTATCTTGAATTTCAAAAAGTTTTTTCTCTTTACTGAATTATGTCCTGAATTATTAAAAATTATTGTACATAATCTATGAGTTTACAAAAAAATTCGGAAAATGTAGTATATATAGTCGTAATGGATATATTTAATGAAATGTAGTATCAAACACTTATTAGAATTTAAATGATCACATCATAGTTACACAAGGTCGGATGGTCTAGGGGGGTGTCAAGATCTAGTAAATCTCAATTTTCAAGGGGGGGGGGTAAACTCAACGGATTTGAACGACAATTTTTTTGGCCTTCGATCCTTAATTTTTTTCAAAAAAAATTTTTCAAATTTTTTTTCTCGTCCGAAGCCTAAACCACGCCTCCTCTAAAAACTCGGCGGATTTAAACGATAATTTTTTAAAATTTTGGCCAAAATTTAAGGGGATCACAAAAACTCATCGGTTTTTATGCACAGTTTTTTTACCTTTGACCGAAAATTTTTCAAAACTTTCAAATTTTTCTCGTCCCAAAATTTTCCAATTTTTGGGTGGGGGGGGTCAACTTTTCGAAATTTCTAGGTGGGGTCAACCCTGGGCAAGCACCCCCCTTGTGTAACTATGCATACGACCAATCGATAATATGTTTTAATTAAATAATATTTATGAATCGGCAAAATCATGACTGTTGGCAAAGCTTTGAAAACTTGCTTACATATCTATATTAAAAGAATTGTTGCTTTAAAACGACGAAAAGTTGTGTTAACTCTTGCCAGATGTTTCATTACCCGTAGAAGTTTTGGAAAATCGTTGAATATACCAATGAAAGCCTGTATTTTATTAACTTATTGTATTTGTCTCGAAATTGGTTTTTTTCTTGAATTATATACATTACGAATAAATTTTATTTTTATTTTTATTTTGTACGAATAGTTTATTTGGTTCAACGGATATATCACGGAACCTGTAAAACAATATGATAATTGCTATATTTTTTACATAAGAAACAAAATAAGAGTGTATATCGATTTACATTTGAATTCATCAAATATTAAGGCTTAGTATTTTCATCACAATAAAAGATTCTATTTTTGGTTTTGAGCTAAAAAACGTTGACTTGTGTCCAAATGTTTACTCATTTGTCTGATTGTCTAGTGTTTAGTAGAATTAAAATTCACAACAAATTACAATACAAGGAATAATTAACAGATGGTGACTGATTAAAAACTCGCCCACTTTTGTGTATTTACTTTAGTTGTAATTATATTATTTAACACATTTTCAGAGTTAATTAGTTTGCAGAAACTTCAAAATTATCGCTAAATTCACTTAAAGTTCTATTTATTATGATAACAAATCGTGGTTTTAAGTGCCCTTTTCTAGGAGTTGATAACGATTTTTGCATTTATACTTAAATAATTGATAAAATACTAAAGATTCCGTCGGTTTAAATTTGTGATGTTTAAACTTCAAAACTTTAAATCAATTTTAATTTTGCTTTTGAAATTGTTTTAATTTTAACGAGCTTTTACTGCTTTCCCATTGAAATTTGCTAATTTTATTTTATCAGACAATACCAAATTCCTAAAATTATTTTCATACCTTAACCGCTCTTCAAATTTTATACTGTGAAATAAAAACACAGGTTTAATAAACATGTATTAATAAACATCGAATATTTCGTGTGTATTTCAGTAATATTAAATCCAAGTGCTCTTAATTTTGCTTAAAGTTGACAAAATTAAAGATAACTGTAAAATAATTAAATAAAACTAAGTTTGACTCATTTAAATTGAGATATCTTTGGAAATTGTATTTCATTGTTAACTTTACCGATTAATAGATGGGACATTGGGGGAGGTATGCAATGGATATAGAAATAATAAAATATGTAATCACACAAATTTTTGAATTATTCAATAATAATTAATGTACACGTGTGAGATATCCAAATAGCTTTTCAGTTAAAACAACTTGATTTCTCTATGGATCAATTCTATCAACTAATGAATACTCCATTTCACATATACCTGTACATTCTATAGATTTTAAAATGTATTTTTAAAATTTGGTGTACTTTAGAACCATTCGCTTCAAATAGTTTATAATTTTTAATTACGATTTTAAACATCTATTGAAAATATTTTTTTGCCTGAAAGAATCATTTACAATAATTTTCATGATCTAATAATCTGACCATAATTTCTTTTTCAAATAGAAAACCTTTTGATTATATCTAAAGATAAAACTTTAGAGAAATCTTACATCCATACTCTACGAATAAGATATACCTTACAGTAAATATGAGAGTGAAAATGTTTTTACAAATAAGTCGTAAAATTATTAATTGACATAAGCATTGAGTTTAGTGAAGCCAATTGAAAAAAGCAGTTTAGCTGAGATTTCGCGATTGAATGGCTGGAAAAAAAAGTGGGAACGCATTCGTAGCCGTAAACTAGAATAATAAAAAGCTCATTTCAAACTGGACTTTAACTGATCACGCGATATTAAATCGTGACATTGAGTGGCGTATTGAGTATGAACTCGAACGCGCACTAAACTTAATGCTATTAACGACAAGTTTTCGAAGAATAGTGTCTATGATAGCGATCGTATTACCGACGATAACAACCATATAGAGAGTAGTTATACGTATTACAGCGTAAACTTTAGATAACAATGCTTGCAATAATAATCGCAGTTTAGACATATATTTCGCTTCTAATTCCCAAAACAATTTTCATTCAGTTATTGATATTTATAGTAACTTATATTTATAAAAGCATTTTCATATTTTTAAATTATATATAAATTTTTGTTATATAAATATTTAGATAACTATTTCCTTCTGCATAAAAGTAAAAGCATTTGCGTGTAAATTATGCTAAATATGTGTGGTTTTAGAGCTGTCTATAATAAGTTATTAGTTTATTCAAAGCCAATCACGCGCTCAAAAGTGTTTTTGTTAATAACTTTTAGTCATAACAAATAGCGACACTAATGTTATAACGCGTATATTCAAAGTCGGTATTTCGTATTTTATGTTTTTATCTTAACTTAAGCGTAATAAAAATAATAATGTAATTTTACGAACAAATAAGACCTTTTATTTGATTATAGTTGATTGCGCATCAGTAGAATAGGATGCGTTGGTTTTATCGTTTGATCTTCAATGCTATAGTTTGGGATTAAGTGCTAACACTTCTCTGATTTTATTACTGTACTTGTAGTTTAGGATTAGAATATTTTTTGATGATTTGCTTATCATTCAATTAGACGAGAGCTGGTATTAGTTATGTTTTCATTAACAAACTTTACTAAATAAGTATTGTTCTAAAATATTTAGACAAATATATTAAAGAATTTAATATTTATAGTTTAAATTGATTGTTTAGATACTGAAAAAATCCAATGGAATAGTAAAATCGATTTAATTGTTTTAAAATTATAATTATTTTAGCATTTAAATGATTAGATATTACTAGGGATTTGAAAATCGTTAATTAACGATTGTTTAAAATCATAATAATACGTATTAATAACAAGTATAGAATGAC
>JAQGAW010000880.1:0-23209 GCA_034698025.1 Phthiracarus crinitus
TTGTTGTGGAGTTGGTGTGAATTCTTAATGGAGTTGGTTGGAGTTGGAGCAAATATTTTTTCCAATTTCTATCTCTAAGTCAAAATATGTTGTTAGCTGACACTTACTGAAGTAAATAAGCACGTATCACTACTGTAGACTTATATAAGTGAATAATATTTTGCGTGCTGCTAATTATTACCCGAAATAGTATAAACAATGTTATTTTCCCAAAAATTTTAAATTTCAAGCCATTTTTTTACCCTTTTTAGACCATTATAGTCTGTTATTGGACATTTTCAGACTGTTTTAAGACCTTTATTGTTCTTTATAAGACCATTTTTAGCTCATTATTGGTCATTTTTTGGCCATTTTTAGAATCCCTTAATAAACATAAAGAACGGTCTACACACATGCAGACATGTCAAATCCAATGGCTACTTTTGACAAAGTGAGCTAAAAATAAAAAATCTGCTAAAATTTATATTTAAAAAATAATTTTGGGTTCATATTTAGTTTAAACAAACGTTGTTTAAAAAATTCTTAAATATTTAATAATTCCCATATAAAAATTTGTTTTCTCAGAATTCAAATACTAACAAAATATATGGGAAAAGAATAAAGCCTATACTGTCGCCATCCACTACTGACCATAATGTGGCTGAAGTGGTAGACGAGTCACCACTAAAACAAGAATCAGAAGTCAGTCCAAAAACCACTCTTGTCATACCATTAACGCGAGAACAATTGAAAAACAAAACAGATCACGCAATACTGTCGGATGTTCTCAGACTTATTTCGCAAAACTCGCCGTCGATTTCGCTTCAAGACCGGCATTACCTCGAAAAGAGAGAGATTCATCACGAAAATGATGGACACGACCATAGCAGCGGTAAAACTATCAAAAAACAAACAGAAAGCCATACACATAAAAATAACGTCAACTCATTGAGCTCTTGTTCGGTAGCGGTTATGTTTGGTTTATTGTTTGTCGTGTCTGTGAATAACATCTTTTAATTTTCCGAAATTGTTTCTTTGAAAAATTTATTTATGTATAAATGTTTTTGTTTTTTAAATATATATCAAACATTTTTTAAAATCATTTAATGTGCATTTGATACGATTTTTTTATAAAGATTACAACTTTGTATTTAAATATAACGTCACATCTAATTCAAAAAAATATTTCAATTATTTAAACGAGTTTTATTACTGTATATTGAGTTTAATGTGATTTATTTTTTCTTTATAACTTAACATTTAATTTCTAAGTTTTATAATATAGTATTGTAAATTAAGTTCCTTTATTTCCAATTGATTTATAATTATAAAATTTACAATAAATCAAAACAGACTTTAATTAGTAGTTAAGTTGGTTTTATTTTTTTCAATTTCAAATATAGTGAATCATCTTTTCGCTAAATAATATTCAATTGAATAGAATTCATTGCTATCTACGTTACAAATTAAAATTTACGCAAAAAATACTGTAAAACCAGTAATTTATGTAATAAATCAAAAAACACGTCAATCTTTTCTAAATTAATAGCTAATTATTTTAATCAGTATTTAACACTATTAAACAGTTTACAAGTTAAAACAGTATAGAAATAAATTAAATCGTGAGAGAGTGCGATGTAATCGAGATTTTTATATTAATTGTAATAGTAATCGACAAAAACAAAATTTAAATCAAAGTTACGAACAACGAAATGCTAGAAAACAAACTCTAGTAAAAAATAGAATTAAAGCGCACTCTAATAATAAACAAACAAAAATTTCGATTCACTCTCAAGCGTTGGACTAAAATCTGGGTCTCGGATGTTCATAGTTCTTGTGATCGAAACCACTCAATTCGATAAACTTGTATCGCTTGTGCTCGTACTCATTCCAAGGCTCGGGATTGGTTTTGCGTCTCCATGTAACGTCCGGACATTTGGTGGCGAGTCTGTACAGATAAAACGATGCCCAACCACCGCCTAATCCAAGAATCATCAACAGAGGTATTAGTGAATAGTTTTTCTTAATACCTTTCCAACTCAGACTCGGCATTAATTTAGTCATTTTGATGGCGATTGCGTTGTGGCGTATGTCCGCTGATAATTATCGCTGAGTTTTCAATGACTTCTATTGATCTCGTTTACAATAACTCTCTGCACACAAACAACGTGTCAATAAATAATAACTGCGATATAAAACTGGAAATTTTTGGAAGTGTTATACTGTAGTAAAGTACGTGCTTTTGTATTCAAGGTTTTTTGTTCCAATGTTTTAAAAATTCACTTTCAAATATTTGAGTATTTGATTATTGGTTTCAATTTAATTTTATGGAAAATAATTTGTGGTAATAATCAATAAACATTGCTTGAAAACTACAATTGAATATTACCTTAATTTTCTAATTTGTATTTCGTTTGAAATTATTGCGACATAATTTCTGTACAATTTTAGTAAAACTATATCGCCATAGAAATGAAACTGTGATGCGCTTTAGTATAATCACGTACTCATAATTTTTAAGTATTACCTCTACATATAATACATACACTCGGAGTACCGGTGAGTAAAATAATATAATTAAAATACTTCTATCATTATTAGCAATTTATATTCATTAAAATAACTAACATTTTCATAAATAAAAAACTTCAATACTAATTGAAAAATAAAATATCAATGAAAAGCGTTACGCAATTACATGATCGCAACGCACATACTAAACAGCGTATACTGTACTAAAATTATCATTTAACAACAGAGGCGTTGTTTTTGTTGATTATTTACGGCGTATTGACGGCTAACTCTCAAAATCTACCAAAAAATGTGGAACCACTCGTTATTGGCGAACATTCTTACAATAATAGCATTAATATCGACGACGCATATATCGCTGATCGCCTGTAGTTTAGGAGTTCCAGTGCTTCTATGGTCACACTCACCGAACAACGATTTATTAGATAACAATAATCACAATATTTTGCGACAATCATTAACATCGCGTTCATCGGTGTCGCGCATCACTGCAGACGAGTTGCGCGACGATTACATCAATCAGTTATTTGAGAACAACGACCTCAATGGCGACAGCACTACGAAAACTGTGATCGCTTTCGTACAGAATCAGCTGAATGTGGAACAGTTCGCGAGTGACAGCGATGGCAGTATTAAGAGGATAATTAGCGATCGATACGCATCTCCGGTATAAACTCAAGTCATTAAACATATGATATAATATGTATTATAATTAATAATTAATTAAAATTTTTTTGTGTGTTAACAATACAGCTGTTTCTGTCTGACGTCATAACTCCTGTGAATGCGTTCAAACACTTCACAGTACAAGACGAGAATCACGTTAACGTACACAATGGCAACACTGTTATGATTAATCTGTCGGGCGATAGTTTGAAGAAAAACGATAAAATTATTGGTGAACTGATCGCACGAATTAACGAAAATATTACCGATAGAGCTCTATATTTGTTGACCGGTCGTCAAAATCTATACGATAATACTGACAATGATTTGGGTGATAATGAAGTAAACCATCGCTACGGTAGACATATACTGGAAGAACCATTAGCCGAAAGTACTTTACCGCGAAATGACTCGATAGACAATTTAATAAATGTGGACAATTGTCTATTTTTCTACTCGTCATCATTATCAGCCGTCACTCGAAGATCATCGACAGATCATAACAGTACAGCTGGGTTTGGCATACCAGAGCCAACTGGTTCTCAATGTTGGAACAGTACTAACAGCACAAGAGACGCATCTTTGTCGGGTATTCTTAAACTGGGATATCATAATGGCTCGACTGAACTAAATATATCGCTCACTATTAGTCCTCCATATGGCTATAATAATTCACAGTAAGCTCTTTTTTTATGCAATAATGTAATATTGGTTTTATATTGTGTTAATTTTTATTTTGTTAGCGGTTGGTGGGCAGTGACAGAAGGCAGTGCTTTACTTTCAAATGCAGGCGATGAAAGTGGCGTTTACACGCTCGATGTGTCTGATCTCTATTCTGAAAACAAATTTTCGTACAGCTGCTCAAACCTAGTGGTCACTAGTCTTAATAATACGTTCGATGCGGGTATGATTGCGTTAACAATTTTTCGTATTGGCGTTTGTTTTTAATTCCATTTATGATATTTAGGAGAAACTAAACTAATTCTAACATTCACTCGCTTTCAACTGCAACCGTTCGTTAATCCCAGAGGAAGTTTCAACAATTCGGTGTTTGTCGACAGTTTTGATTGCGAGACATGGCTCACACTCCCGCTATGGATGGGTCTCATAACGTTACTCGTATTTTTTACCATACTATACAGTGGCGTATATTTTCTGTCGCAAATCAGTACCAACGATCGATTCGAGAATCCAAAAGGAAAGCCACTTATTATTACAAATTTTGACGAATAGTGCGGTTAGAGTTTCAAATTAGGCGTTGTTTCATATAACTTATTTTTTCTAAAATGGTTTTTGTTAAATATTAATATATTTGATATTTACTATAAGAATTGCGTTTAGTTAGAAATTTTTTTAGTTAGTATTAAATTGAGTGGGAATTATTTTTTCTATAAAAAAATTAATTTTCCCATTTATATGCTGTGATTTAAAATACATTCTAATCAAGCCTTAATTATAGTTTAATTGTTGTTTTTGTTTTTTAGTTAGTGTCCGTTAATTAGGGTTTTTTTAATAATTAAAATAAGAATTATTTACCTCAAAAAATTGAAATTAATGAAAATATTTACCCAGAAAAAACTAAAACCTTATCTATTTATTATATCTTGTTGTGTTTCTCTTGAATCAAAATGAAAATTTTCTTAGAGATTCAGATCTCGTTAAAACGAATCAACGAAACTATATTATTGCATAAATTATTTTTTATTACAATACCGGCCTTAATGTATGTAATATACAATACTTTTAACTGTAAGCTTAAGATGTGTTTTGAAAATCTTATCATACGATTGTTGATTAAAGAGAAAAACTTTGTGCGAGTAAAAGCATTAAAGAAACAATAAGAACGAAAAAAATAAAAAAAACTGTTTAAATGAAAATTATTCTAGATTTTTATCTTTGCATATATATATATATATGCATACAAACGTTTTAAACTTTATTATAACCCATAAAATTTATGTTCAAATTAAAGACGACCAAAACAAAGAAGAAAACTATGAGTGAGAGTCATAAAAGAGCTATTTGTATAAAGCCTTTATCATTATAATTGAAAATTTAACGCTATTTAAAAAAATATATTGTTATTACCGCTTAATAAATAACTAATATAAACTAGTATTTTAATGATCGGAGAAAACTTGTGAAATAAGGTTTTTGGTGAAACTGCAAAACTGTTGCGCGACTGAGTTATTACCGTTTGTTGTTATTACAAAATATGCCAAAAAATGAATTTAATGTTTATATATTTAAATTGTAATTTTATTTTTTTGTACAATAATTTTAAATTATAATGATTATTAAATTTATTCCGGGAAA
The DNA here is from genome assembly GCA_034698025.1 of Phthiracarus crinitus. NCBI lineage: Eukaryota > Metazoa > Arthropoda > Arachnida > Sarcoptiformes > Phthiracaridae > Phthiracarus > Phthiracarus crinitus. The sequence goes on from JAQGAW010000880.1 coordinate 5,494, forward strand.
AACTCAAGGCTTTGTTTCTTTTCCTCTTTAAAAACGGCAATAAACAATACTGGAAATTATTTGGCGATCGAAAATCATAAATATTTTTAGTCATTCATTCATATCATAAAATATCCTTTTTTTTGTTAATAATCCTTCAATTAGCAAACAGTAATTATTCGTGTATTATTTTAGTTATTGATTTTGCTTACAACCTTATCTTTTTACCTAAGTTTGTATTTTACGAATATATTACCTTAAAGTTTTTAGTTCACACGCTATTACTACATGTACAGTATATTACTTTCTTATAAGGTACGTATTGTAAGAGATTTTAAGAAATTACTTTTCGTTTCGCAATTAAAAGCTAAGACGAGCGAAAAAAATTGAACAAAACAAAGCTATTGATAGATCACATGATCGCGTTAACTATAAATTAGTTACGGTTTATTATTAGTTGATTTATCTGTAACTTGCTTTGTAACACATTTTCCATCGGCTATCATATTAATTAAGTTGCGTTTCAAATGACGCCCAAATTATAAGCCACAGTATTTTTTGCTTGTAATGCTATATAATTTACATTCAGAAAGAATAGTAGGAAAAAACAATGGTTGGTAATAAAATCCTAAAAATGGTATAATAAGTTATGCATCCATACGATCAATCACATGCAGAAAAAGTGTGCCACAAGCGTCAAACATGCATATCACATATATGGTACCTATACATGTAATATAGCTTTACGTATTCTATTCGTACATGTATTCTATATTATGTTCAATCACGAAAACACGTAAATATTTCAGCAAACGAAAAAAAAACTCCTATCTTTGCCAAAACAAAAACACACTCAATTAGGGGCTGCAGTATTAACAATATTATTTTATTATTAAAGTTTCGTGATTAAGCAACAAAAAACTCACTTAACAAAAATAGTTTTTTGAAGAGTGGTTGAAGAAGAAACTAGCATTTTGTGTTGTTTTTTCATTTTTACTGCATCATTAAATCAAGAAAAAAACTTTTTTTTGTTGCTTAACAGTAATTATAAAGCTTATGAAATAACATCGCGTACTGAGAAAAAGAAAGAGATAGAGAAGTAAGTAACGACTGTACGCATAAGCGAACCGATGCGAGCAAAGTACCAACCATTTAGTTTATCGTTACAGTGTCTTACGGAGTAGAAGTGTGTTTGTGTTTTGCATTGTGAATGTGTGTGTGTATGGCAGTACAGTATAGCAGAGAGTAATAGTAATTACATTTGTCGAGCGCACGGAAAATCGATAAATTTTATGACTACGCACTTATATTTGCTACCATTTGATGATAGGCACTGCTTTTTCCGCACAACCGTCGGAGAGCTATTTCGTTCGCATTACATCCCTACTGACACCTAAATATCTGCTCTCACTCTCTCTGTGTCGCATCTGTAACTGAGATAATATGTTATCATTATTTTGTTTTTATTGTGCCACTCAACTGACTCAAACTGAAAGCTATACGTACACACTTCTGATATAACGTCTCTATACGTATAAGTTATATTTATTTGACAGAGAGAGTGAAGTGTGTGTATGTGTATATGTGTTTGTTAGTCGAATAGAAAAAAATTAGCACACATCGGTGTTTAGTTTTAAAATCTCTTGTTGACTTAGCTTTTACTCAGATATTGCCTAATCGTTAACCGTTTATCTCGCTGTTCCAGTTTTTTTTTCATATTTAATGTTCTTTTTTTGCTGTTTAATAAGCAAATATAAAGAAAAAAATTTTATATAATTATCAAACCCGTATTAAAAAAAGCTTGTGTGCGCTTATAATCATTATATCTCCAGTCACTGACGAGTTTTCTCTGCTTTTGATTTTAACTGAAAGAACACTGAACGATAGTAATAACGAAACTCGGATTTCTGCTCCGAACCAGATCTACAAATAAATAATCATTTAGTTTCAAATCGCCGATATTATGTTTCCGCTAATATTTGCTCGAAAGCCGAAAGATATGGATTTAATTGCGTCGAGATTCGCGGACGCGATCTCAGATCCGCCGCCGCTGTGCTGGATATCGAGCCTCAGAGCTGTATGGTCTTTGGCTAAATTGCTTAATTAATCGATTATTAAATATATATATCACTAATAAATTTATCTATAGTTATGTTTTAACCTCACATATATATAACTTTTATCTTTAATTGTTAATTATTGTTATTAATTATTTTGAAATATATAAATATATATAAAAAATAAATCTATTAATAATCATCGAATATAACTGCAATCATGTCATCATTACTATCATCAGTTAATTGTTGTTCTTTCGCAACCGATTGGTTCGGAGAAGTATTAAAACAGTGCGAACCGCAATGTAAGTTTGAATATATATTAAATATTTTATTTTGTTATTAATAATTCTTAATATTATAAATTAAAATATTAAATTAAAATTAATACTAATTCAAGCCTAAAATATCGGTAAAAATTTAATGAATAGTATTTCCCGTTTTGCTAAACACATATCCTTCCTGTTTACTCTTCCAGGCTCTTGTGGCTGCTGTTCCGCACTTCGACCGCGATATAAGAGATTAGTGGATAACATTTTCCCTTCGAATCCTCAAGTAGGTTATACTAAATAAAATAAAATTAATGAAAATGTGATGTAACACAGTGTATAGATATTTGTTTTGTAACTTTGTATTGTTTTTTTGTTATATTCTATTTGCATTAAATATTTAGATAAAACAGTTTCATACGACCACTAATGCACGCATACATTAATAAAATGTGTTCTCTCATCACATTTATTGTATCGATTATTCTCTGTTTTCTATTATTATTTTTCATTCCATCTCACATTATAGGATGGATTAGTTAAGTCAAACATGGAAAAGCTAACATTTTACTCGCTTTCGTCGCCCGAAAAATTAGATAGAATAGCCGAATACTTAGCTCGCAAAGTAGCAAGAGATTTATCTAGACATAGAAATGGGTAAATGTAAACATAAAATAATAATAATAATATTCCCAAAATTTTTTTTGTGTACATTTATATGTTATATAATGATTTATCTTTTCGTTAAACGGTTGATACTGTATAAATCTGCTGTCTTTTTTGTAGTTCTAGTTTAAATTATGGTTTGTTTTTATAGCCGATACTAAAATATTTTAAACTGTTTTTAATTCTAAATCTCATTTGATTTATATTCGATAATAAAGATATTAAAATTTTTTTCGCGAATAAAAATTTTTTCTTATTTTTTACTTTAATTGAGTTTTATTTATTTAATATAATTATTATAAAAAGTTGCCCAATTATTTTTGACACATTAATACAGTGAACGCAATAAAAAAAATAATGATTTAATTTTGTTTGGGAAAACGTACAGTAATGTAGTGATAGCGATGGATGCAATGGACCAACTGCTGGTCTCGTGTCATTCACAGACTCTAAACTTATTTGTCGAGAGTTTTCTAAAAGTGGTTCAGCAACTGCTGGAAAGCCAAGAACCGCATATGCAACTATTAGCCACTCAATCAGTAAGCTATAAGCTATATTTTTTTTAAGTAAAAGCGGTTTTAATCGCCTCACAAAATTATTTAAAGTTTTTACGCATATAAATTTACTTTTCCTCAATTAGTTTGTTAAGTTCACAAACATCGAAGAGGACACGCCTTCTTATCATCGAAGATATGACTTTTTTGTGTCGAAATTTTCCTCTCTCTGCCATAACGGAAATATGGACCTCGAAGTCCGAAATATGTTACGCTTGGCTGGACTGAGCGGTCTTAAAGGAGTGATACGGAAAACAGTTGGCGACGACTTACAGGCCAATATCTTCGATGAGACACATATGGGCAAAATCGTGCCCTCATTGCTATTCAACATGCAGTGTCAAGACGTTATCGGGTTATCGACGAGCGATTCGTCGCAAGTGTCCGAAACGCCAGGTGCTATCGCCGAAGAGTGTCTTCGCGAACTGATCGGCAGAGCGGCGTTCGGTCACGTGACTAATGTGGTCAAACCGATGCTCAAACACTTGGACAGTCACCAGCTGTGGAATTCGCAGCATCCGTGCAATTTCGCGATTCACTCGTTCACTATAATCATGTATTCAATTCAACCGCAACACTCGTACGCTGTCATACGAATGTTGATGAGTCATCTCGACGACAGTTCCAGGAATGGTGCGGACAATACTGATTACATGATTCGAGTGAAAACCGGTATCGTCAACGTGTTATCTAGTATTGTGGCGATTTCTGCCGCAGAATCGATCGGTCCAGGAGTTTTGGAAATGATTAATTCGCTGCTCAATCATCTGAGAACATCGATCAATAATTGCCAATATTTGGAACGAGTTGAACACGAGACCCGATTTCAGGAAACTGTGATCAACACGTTGGGAGAGTTCGCTAACAATTTGCCGGATTTTCAAAAAATAGAGATTTTAATTTTTATTATTAGCAAAGCTCCGCCAGTTTCCGCCTCTTCATCAACCGATACGCAATTGCATCATATTATTCTGAAAAGTTTGTTGAAAGTGACCACGAAATACAAAACCGTACACTTGGCTCAGGCTTTTCCATCCGCTCTTCTCAATCCATTGCTCTCTCGTACGCTATCTTTAGATCCCAAAGTAAGGCTCAATGTTCAGCGAATATTTCACCAATTGCTCGATCGTAACCATAATTTGGCAAAATTGTCAAAACCTATAAGCATGACATTTGCGGATCAATTAACCATCAAGAAAGCCAGCCGTCAAGACATACTATTTATTCGCAAACATTTTTCAGAGATTTCGCTTCACATCTACGAAAGCTTACAATTCTCCAGCAATACTGTGGAGAATTTTAATTCGATTTACTCGACTCTGGCGTTACTTTGCGTTGAATTTAATTCAGAGGAAACTCTGACGGAATTGCTTAGACTGACATTTGCTATGCAAGAGCTGGCTCTGCTTAAAAGCATGGGTTTGTCCGAATCGATCACAGCAGCCATACATAGTTTGGTGGCCGGGTTTCTCAATTTGATCGGTCACTTGACAGCGATTCCCGCGCTTTGCGCGCACATCGAGCAAGTGATCAAATTAAGACTGGATAAGTGTCCGTATTTGTTGCCCGAATGCTACGAGAATAGTGTTAATAAACTGAGACGCTGTTCGGCTAGTTTTGATGAATTGTCGGATGAGTTGCTTTTCAATAAGACTGCTATTTCGGAAGCGCTTCTTAGTTCTGGTCACGACGCGAATAAGTTATTGACACCGTTTATGTCGCGCAATGTCGGTATGTTTTGGTATTTTTAGTTGTTTTGTTTGATTTCCATATTTGGAAACAAATAAAATTTTTTTATTTTAGTTGATTCATCGTTGACGCGAAGCAGTAGTGATTTGAATGCAATTACAGTAGAAGTCGATAGTGTAAACTCATCGCCAACTGTTTATAGAGTAATTAATCATTTAATTATATAATATTGTGAAATATAAGCTAAGTTTATAAAACGAATATAATGATCAGACAAGAACTTAATTTATTTTATCGAATAGCGTGCGATTAATGAAGAAATTACTTATGAATCGTTGCGTAAGATATTGACAAAACCTTTATCCGCTGTACAGGAAGAGATCGAAATGAGAAGAGCGACTATTATTGAACGATTCAGAAGTTCGCGATTCGAAGATCTTGTCTCGCGTTACGAGAAAAAGGTTAACTATTCGCCACATAATCATTTTTATTTATTATTGATTGCTATGCTTCTAATAGAATAATGGAGTTTTGCAGCAAAAATTAGCGGAAGTTTTCAATAAGTTGAGCGATCAAAGCGCGACACTCTATGCAGACGAAAGCAAAACCGATGATGAGTGGCATATACGGCACAATCCTATGAATCCATTCGGTGATCTGTGCAATATTACTGTCAATAAGATTGGACCTCCACTTTTTGCTCTCAAATTTCCCGATTTATTTGTTTATTGAATTATTTTGTTATTTATTTGTTAACTTATTAATATGATATACAGTATCTAATGACTAATAAAAATAATAGTAACAATAATAATAACTCGGATTCGTTTATTACGTGTGACAAAAGTGACGAATGATCAAACATTTAACATTTATTTTAGTTCTAATTGTAACCCTAGACTAACCGAAAAAACAAAGATTTTAACCGAACCGACGGTTTAACCAACCTGTGAACAGATTTAGTAGTAATGATGCATATATTAAATCAAACTTTTTACAACAAAATTCGTTCTAACTATCAATGAGTTGTAACTGTAAAGGCGAAACATCCGCAAATAATGCTTATAAGCTGAGGTTAGAAACAGTACATAATTTCAAGTAAATTATTCAAAATAACGTTTAGTTTTCCTTTAAATCCGTTTAAAATGTTCAACATTTAAAAAAAACTTTCATCAGGATTTCCTATTTTTTCAAAAAATAAGAGACGCTTAAAAATTATAATTTCATTCTTATAAGCGGATATATATATGGTTAATAAAAATAAAACGATAACAGAAAATTAAGTTATTTATAAACTTTAAAGTTAAATATTTAATTAATTTGATTTACAAAAATAAAATAATGCTTAACGTAAGTTTAAAATTGTTGTTAGTGTTAAGCCTAACTTTATCCGCAGTTACTTTTACTTATTGCGCAGAAGAGCAAACTGATGGTATGATTGTATTTTATATACACTTAGCAATATTTGACTGAAACAATGATAATATTTTAAAAGATGAAGTCGATATAACCACTTCAATCAGTTCTAAGCCAGAGATAACTAACAATGAAAAAAATATTGAAGAAACCGCTGATTCTGGTAAAGATGGTGAAAGTGATTCTAGTTCTGATGATAAGGATAACAACAATGGTGTTGCAGAGGAAACTGATAAAACAGAAAAACCAGAATCTGATTCTGGCGATGCGTCTGTTGTTACTGCTACTGAATCGGTCACAGATAGTGCTGTTGTAGAGGCAACGGACAATTCAGAACAGACCATAAAGACTGTTGAAGAAGTAGTGACAGCAGAAGGAATCACTGAAGTGGTAACTGAAGTCATTACTGGTTTTGTAACGGAGATACAAACAGAGATCCAAACAGAGCTTGGAGTAACTGAAGTGATTAAAGATGATGTTATAGACTTGGGTCAGGGCTTTGACGTGAAAGCTGCTAACCTTGTAATGGATGCTTATATCGAAGGCATGAAAAAAGACGTTAATGCAGATAAACTATATTTAGTCGACTTTAAGCCTTCTATAAGCAGTCGTTGGGGTTTGTAATTGAAAAATATGAGCGCCTAATGTGGCTGACAAATGAAAGCATTCCTTTGGGAATACAATCGTTTAATTCAGTTATATTTGTCGCTATATTTTACACAAAATGTATTATTAAAACATTTAAAATAAATTGTTTTTATCTGTGCAATAATTATAGGTTCCGTTCAATTACATCGCGGAAAAGTTAGCGGATTATCAAATGCTTACAGAGTGGGAGATATTTTGCTCAAGACATCCGATTTTGGTCATATTAAATCGTTTTCTGGAGACGTAATCATTCCAAATGTGATCGCAAAGTTTAAGGCAGACATAAAGTTGTTTAATCGAATAAACGTTAGGAATCGCGTGCTAACCATAACTATAGACAAACTTTTGGCGCATTTGAACTTGGATTTGGATGTCGACAAGAAGAAGCTGATTATAAATAGCGTTGAGGTTAAGTATTTGGAAGGATTTAAGGGAAGAAGTGGTCGATTGATTTGGCCGTTGAATAAATTAGCGGATTCTATTCTGAGAGCGCAACAGGAAAATATAATCAAAGCTATTAAACTGGAAGTGTCTAAACATATGCAAAAAGTCGTAACTGATGTGAATGTCGAGAATGCTATCACTAAATTGTTAACTAAACATTAAATCTTGAAAATGTTTGTTTATCGCAATTTGAAATAAATATTAACATAAAATGTTTTATTGTTTTTGATTTTGAAGTTTTTTGCGATATTTTAAAAAATTTTAGTTTTGTGTGAATTTTTTCATCAATAAAAACTTAAAACTAATAATGTATAACTAAGTTTTTTTAAAATTATGATTCATATTTCACCAAAATTATTCTAAACAAACAAATAATTATAGATTTACAATAAAAAATGTTATATAACACAACTGAAATAAAAAACAATTATTAAATCTTTTATAATAATCAGATTAATGTTTTGACCGCTTTTCAATAATTTACATTTATTAATATATTTTTATTTTAATACTATAGGATAATAGCAAAAAACTATTATTCAAAATCGCTTATTTGTCATGAAAATTTATTTGTTTCACAGTAAAAATATATCGAGAATATTTAGAAAAGATTTCATCGAAAGATCTCAACGGTATATGTTTAGGACTAGTTATCATTTCATCGTCACAATAACCCCAAACGTAATATTTACGTGAATGGGATAAACCAGCGCTAATGAAGTCATAACATGATGCATAAATATCACAAAATTTAAGCTTTGTTTCGATTTTTCCCATTTTGTTTTGATTGAATTTATTACCGATACCTAACTGTCCATATTTATTGAAACCAAATGAATAGACATCGCCATTATTTGTAAGCAATAACGTATGATTAGCGCCACAACTGATCTTTTGAATCACTATATTATGTTCGAGTGATATAAGAGATGGTTTGTTTTGATCGATATTATTTCCAATACCCAATTGACCCCATTTATTCGAACCCCAGCCAAAGAGGTTACCATTTCTAGATAATGCAATTGAGTGCGCGCCACCACAACATATGGAACTAATATCTTTGAAATTAATATCTTCTATTTTAATTGGTGACAGTTGGTCTAAATTAGAACCACATCCAAGTTGACCGTAATTTCCATCACCCCATGAATATAGTTCTCCGGTTTCAGTTAATGCTAAGCAATGAAGCTCTCCTCTACTGATTTCAATTATATTTTTACCAATTAATGCTTGAATTATAGATGGAATGTGATTATTAATTCGCGATCCATTGCCTAACACTGCAAATTCATTAATTCCAAATGAAAAAACTTGTTTGCGTTCATTCAAACAAATTACATTATTTATGCCGCATAGCATTTTAGTAATTCTTTTTGATGATAACTCCGGAATGATATTTATTTGTTTTATTGGTATGCCATCGCAGTAATTCATACCAAATGTCTGAACGATGTCATCTTTATTTACGAATATAGCCTTACATTGCTTCAGTCTGATTACGCATAAACATGAAATTTTTGATAATAAGTTGCGATTAATATTTTGAAATGCTTTAAATTGTGTAATAAATTTCTCTAATTCAATATTTGAAATTTTATTGAAACAAGTTTCTACTAATTTATTATGAATCGATTCGTTATTAAATGCTTCGTTAAACGAGTTATATTTGGTTATTAAGGGATAATTAATTGATTTTTTTGTACAATTACCCCAAACGTAATAATTATTATGTTCGTCTAAACCAACACACATATCGTCATTAAAACATGATTTAATATTAATAAATTTGGTTGAAATTCGTATCTTTGTTGGTCTGTATTGAGTGATGTCATCTCCAATGCCGAGTTGACCAAAATCGTTATGACCAAAACCATATATTTCGTTATCAATTGTCAAAACTAAACTGTGATTACGACCACAACTAATCTTTTTGATCATAATATTCTTGTTAAGTTCTAAACTAATTAGTACTGGTTTGAAATGATTCGAGTTATTTCCAGTGCCCAACTGACCGAACTCGTTATTACCCCAACCATATAGCTTTCCTCTTTCGGAAAGCGCTAAGCAATAAAACCCACCGCAAGATATTGAAACTATTTTTTCATTATTAAATGAATTTAATTTAGTAGGGGTCAAAGAATTATCACAACAATCATTTCCGATTTGGCCAAATCCACCGCAACCCCACGTGAATACTTTTCCGTATTCATTAAGAGCCGCTGAGAAATGTGTACCACAATCGATATCTATTATGCTTTCATTAATCAATTCACTTATAATCTTTGGTGTATTGTTTCTAGAAATTCTTTGATTCCCCAGTTGTCCATATTCATTACTGCCGAAAGAATACACCGTTTTATTCTCTGTGAGACATAACACGTGACTTTCGCCGCAAACAACTTTTACAATAACATTGTTAGACAACTGTTCTATGAATCGTAGTGTTTGAGAAGAACTGTCGATATGCTCACTGATTCGTAAAGAATATGATTGATTATCTTCTGTAACAAATAACGCGTGTTCTTCTATTTCATCGATTATTGAAATAAATGAAAGTTGTTTTAAGAACTTGAAATCCAAATGCGAAAGTAATGGCCACTTAATATAGTTAAGCTTAGAATTGATAACAGTATCTAAAATATTATCGTATAAGTGTTCGCTTATATTTAAATTACTTGTCCACGAATTCTTTTCTTTTAATAGTTTTTCACAATTCGGTCTCTTGTTTGCGATGGGATTTAAACATTTTATACTTATCTTCTTTATAACTTTAGACTTTGTCGGTGTCTTATCAGTTATTGAGTTTCTTAAATAAACAAATGAATATAACGTTTTTTTAAAGTAAATCTCTAATACTAAAATGATAATTATTTTTTTCTTAAACACGATTTGGATTAAAACATTGGGTTATAACAAATAACACGCGAATATGTTATTAATTTTTATTTGGGAATTCAATGCTAAAACTATTCTATTTTTCGTATTCAAACCTGTTATGATTGATATTAAACAAGTCTTCCATGATTCTGCCCAAACTATAAATATCTGCTTTTGTATTATATTGACCATTGATGTCTACTTCTGGAGCTCTGTATCCACGAGTGCCAACATATTTAGAAAACGATTGGTCAACAAACTCATAATATGTTGACAAACCAAAGTCAGTTAATTTAACGCATCTTTCATTAACCGAACGTTTTATCATAATATTTGCTGGCTTTAAGTCGCGATGAATTATTGGAGGCGTTTGTGAATGTAAGTATTGAACGCATTCTAGAAGTTGTGTTAATATTTGGCACGCAATACAGTACTGAATTTCAGTTAATTCATTCTTTGCTGAATAATTCGATAGTTTTATATACTCATCCAAAGTAAACGAACACAACTCCATTTGAATATGTAATAAAACAGGTTTTTCTGGATCGCAAAGCAAACATTTTGGATCGATGTCACGTTGATTACCGGACTCGATATAGTAATTCAATTCAATCCAAGAGTTTTCAATACGCACAGTGAAATCACTTTCCAATTTACACAAAAATTGAATCTCTTTTAAAGTTTTGTCGAAATCTGCAACAGTGAACGGGATTTTTTTAATTGCGTAATAGTTTCCGTCTTTGAATGATTTCGCTTCGAATACCGTGGAAAAACCTCCGTTGCCTATTGAATCAATTTCGTCAAATTGAGATTTATATTCATTTTCCATAAATATTATGGAAATATTTTCTGTTTCCATTAATATCTACAAAAATAAATGCATTCAATATGTTAATGATTTAATACATTTTAAATATAATTTAATATATAAGGCAGAAATAAAAAATAGGCTGAGCCTATGCCTAGTCGGTAGGATAGACTGACAGTTTAGAAAAAGTAGAAGGCTATAGGCATATGCACTTAAAAGAAGGCATAAAATTAGGCCAGCTTACAGCTTCATAGGCTTAGGCTTTAAAAATTTGTAATTTTAAATGTTTTTATGTACCAATAAATATTTAAAATAGTATATCGTGAAGTTCTTCACTTTGTATACATTTTCCTAAATGTCTTGTTTTTATATAAACTACCAGTTTTTTAAACTTTATAGTGTAATGTTTATGTCCAGCAATAAAAATATAATTATTTGAAACATTATGGGTATATTTTAATAATTGTTTATTGAAACTATTTTTCGATACTCTCTTCATCGTTGTTTTTATATTAATTTTCTAATTAAGTTACCAATTTTTCTAAATAAAAATATAGAAAAATATAAGCATAGGAGGTTGTAAGCTAAGAATAAACCTGAAAAATGCCACCTAAAAATTCATCTAAAAAACGGCTCTGTAGCGTATCTGACGGTATAGGTTGCGATCGAATGTCGTGTTACGGGTTAAAGCGTGCTGCCACTGGAGAGGAAGAATAATAAGAATCACGCGATACTAAGCATAGGCACTGAATAAAGTATTAATGCATAGGAAATGCATTGAATACAATAAATATGTGTAAGTAAAAGTGTAATTAATAATGTTGTAATTAAGACATGTATAACAATATAAGATTAAACAATATACAAGTGATGACTATAAATAAGTCATTAAAAGTTTAATGAGTAAAGTCTATAGTTATGTGACTTTAGTTAATTCACACACACTACACGCTTAAAATCAAAATCTCTAAATATATAATCAATTACCTATAATAAGTATTAAGCTTTTTTAATTTAAACCTATTATAGGTGTTTAGAAATGTCTATGCATAAAATTAGTGAAGTAGAGCTAAAATTTTTATTGGAATGGAATAGAATTTAAACTATTTTTATTAATTGGAGTCAATAAGATTTTTGAGTTGGTCTCGAGTTGGATGGAAATGTTGATTATGGAAATTTTAATTTGTATTAAAATGTTCGATAATACAGATTTTTATCATAGATAACAATTAACTTACTTTAACAAAAGATAATTAATATTTACTGAAGTTACAATGGAGTTTTTTAAGAGTTATTGGAATTAATTGGAGATGATGTAAATTTTGTTGTCAACTTCTAACTTTATTTATTAGAAAACAAGAACGGCACATTCATAGAGAGCTGACTTTCTAAATGTTATAAAACTAGTCTTTATGTCAATACTCTGAAATATATCAAATCCTTTAATTAATATAAAGAATAGATGGAATCCCAAAATAAATATAAAGAAAGCTCACGTACAGACGGACAGACAGACATTGTCAAATCCATAAGAAGGACTTCTCTACAAGAAAGTCAGCTAAAAATTTAAGAATATTTTAATCATATATTTTTTAAATTAAAATCTTTTATAGTGCATAACATTTACCTTAACATAAATTTTGTATTGTTGATAAAACTACTTGATAAAATATTCTTATTTTTTAAAATTAACTCAGTATTCTCATAAATGGAATGAACACTGAAATTATTCATGTGCTGATAACGAATAATTTATTATCTTAGTTATAAAGAAGACATATTATATACGACTCAATTCACCAAATAAAAGTGTGTCTCATTCTCTGATGGTCCAGAAAAGGTCCTGTTTCGGATTTTTAAAAATAATGTGAGGTAGTAAATTCATGGGATTTAAGCGACAATTTTATTAAAGACCAAAAAACTTCAAAATTTTCTTGCTTGAATTTTAAAAAATTTAGGATTAGGGTTGACACTGAGGCATAATCCCTTTGGAACATATTTCATATTATAGTAATGATAAGAAAATGTTAATCATAACTAAAGTGATACGTTTTTATGTGATAACATTTTTACATTTAATGTAATATACTTAGTATTAAGAATGATTCTGAAATATTTATTATTTGCGCATCTAAACTAAATTAGCATTTAAGTTAATTTAATTTTCTTATACAGCATATATTCAGCAAAAAATATATGCTAAGAAATAAAATTATCTTTTAATTATAAACCATTATTAATTTTTTTCTTAAGTTTTCATTACCTGATTCTTTGAAATGACCTCCGAAAAGATGATTCTGAAAAATGTAAAGCGTTAAGTAGAACTACTTTACTGAAAGCGTAAGTTATGTTAGCAAACATAAATTAATAAAAAGCAGTCGTCACTAATGATAAATTTTATTATACTTTTTTTTCTAAAACTAAGGTTATTAACAACATATATTAATAAATTTCAAATATAAAAGCGTATTTTATAACTAGTTTATCAGTAGATAATGTGAATAATTTTTAATCTAAAGTGTAAGATTACAATTTAGAAGAATAAACATATTTTTATTATAAATTAAAACTACAGTCAGATATTATGAAAGAATTTTTCTTGTTTTATTATAATTATAACTTGAAAAATTTAAAATTTTATATATAAATATGTCTTACAATACATTATTTAAGATAAAATGAGTTTAAATTTTTAGCTCACTTGGGATTTGCAATGTTTGTCCCTTTGTCCCTATTACTAGCTCGCCTATAGTAATTATCACGTATTTTTAAATTTGTTCCTCTATATTTATTAAGGTTTTATGAACTAATCCCTAACAATTGGCTTCAAAACGGTCAAAAATATCTTTAACATGACAATATATATATATTTCGTTAAATATTGTTTTTCAACCCTGGGCAAGCACCCCCTTGTGTAACTATGGGTAACAGTAATGATAAGGCCTCGATAAATATCTATTTGTAAAAATCATGAAAAAACACAATAAAAGCTAAAATATAGTTATAAAATAACTTTAATAACTCAAAAAATGCTATTTTAATTAAACTTTTCTATCTATTTTAATTTTTTCTAAATATTTTATTTTTTTCTTACTATTTTATTTTTAATAACTACGAAATACGATGAGTTTTTAGAGGAAAAATATTTATCGATAAATTCTAAAAAAAGTTTGAAAAAATTTTTTGATTAAAGTATAAGCGCAGAAAAAGAATAGATATTATCAATTAAATTCGAAGAAGTTGAAACTTATGAAATACTTTACCACCACTTCCCTACCTATTGTCGACACTAAGACACCGAAAACACGCGAAGACGCCAATCAGACCACTAGTGTCACGCTTACGCCGATTAACGCTTGAGGCCTAACCTCTGGTACCTTCCCTTAAGACTAGGACTGGGGTCAATAACTCACACGAGGATACCATTATCATATATTTATTAATTAAATTAATTAGAAAACAGTTATACCGACAAACAGATACTTATTTAATTGGTCGCGTTTCCAGCGTACAGCCCATACGCGTTACGTCCGCTCCCGTCCACGCGTACACAAACAATTAAAGATAATTATAATTAAGAGGAGAGTGAGTGGCAAATAATCAATTAAAAAAAATTAAACAAAAACAAAGCTATTCTATAAAATATATATTTGAAAACATTTGCCTCAAAGGCTTACGAAAAGCTAACTAAAATTTTAAGTGTAACGTTTGCGAGCTTTCAATACACTGCCTGCTATACATAGCATAACGTTAGCATCGCTTCAAATACATTTACATTTTAGTTATTTCAGTTGACTTTTCATTCACACACACTCTCATAGTATTCACAGCTTCATTGCCCTCTTGGACACTAGCGCGTCCCCGCGCTACGTTATCTTTAAATCGATGAATTTCTTCGGAAACGCACAAAAATCAGTGAATGTTCTTAGAATTGCTTAATTAGTGCCATAAAAAAATGTGATCCCATAACTTTTGCTTTCGCTCATTATGGCAATCCTTTGAACGTTGTTAAGGTTTCCAGCAGCTCTAGAGGCTCGGACTTCCATAACAGCATCAGTTAAACTTCATGTGCTTACGTTCAAACTGTTAAAACTTTGGCACAAAACTAAAAATATATTAATACACAAATCACTGTGAAACACCATTACTAAAGATTTTAGTCGAGCTTTAAATGAGAAATACTTCGGTTGACAATGTCTTCAGCGACTGTTGTGTTATCAACAACAAACACAATCGAAAATTTAAAGAAAACTGATACATGTATCGATTCGTTCAGGCGTCATCTACAGTGATTAAACATGTACCGCTTTAAATGATTCGAACGTCAACCATAATTAAATCCAAACTTTGCTCGAGTACAATAAACGCATTCGAAACTTTCACAGAGAAATCCATAACTTTAACGATTTAGCTTTAATATAAAAAATAAACCATTCCAAATTTCACGTCACAACGATCCAAAAATACAGTGCAATTCCCAGTGTATACAGAGAGCCAGATTACGATCACATACTAGTCTAGTGTATACCAGACTCTTCCCTATATCACAGAGGATTCCGTGATGTGGGGGTTTTATTCAAAAAAATAAATCACAGAAATATTTTTTTCCAAACTAAATTTTCCCAAAGTTTCGCTTATATAATTACGCTATACAATCGGGTAGAGTAACATTATTATAGCCGTTTCTACCCTAAGTCAGTGTAGTTACTACCATGCCCGGGCTTAGACCGAAAGGTCTGTTACAACCCCGGGGTGGCCTCACCACACCAACTCTCGGACAGTGGAATCAATGTCCCGGATAGTGTTCGGGAATCCAAACACTACCCGTTCACATTACATACATTATACATTAATAACATTAATTAAATAATAAATGTCTCAACGGGAAATACATTCTCTCCCGGAGAAATGAAAAACAAAACAAAGGAAACAAATAATTACAATACAAAAGAAAATAATAACAATAAATTCATAAATATATTCTACAGTAATAACGTAAGAAAAGATATGAATGAATAAAATCGTAGGCAAACAGAAATAAATCGCATAAACTGGTCGCTTACAAAAGGACAATTAATTTTCAAAATTTATGAGTCTGGCGGCTTACTTATGCGCCCGTCTTCGTCTCTAAACATTTTAATATTAAATCGTTTTGCTATAATTAATTCTCTGTAGAAAATGCTTAACCGGAATAGTGTTAGAGAATTAAATTTGGATTTAAATCTTATCATTGATTTTCGATCATATGAATAACATACAGATTTACTAGTTTTGTAAATAGGTTTTATTGCTTTACACTGCTTATTAATTCTTCTAATATTAAATTTACATGATAACAGTGACAAAGATTTCGCACTAGAGTATTCAAGTGTTACTAAGTTTTCAGCGGTATCGCTGATGTCACCATCGTTAGAATTAGTCTTTAATTTAATAACAGTTTTATTCGTATATTTTACAGACGTTTCAGTTTTGGGGCTTTCTAGACAAATGACAGACTCAAATGAAATTAACGATTCACTAATCAATTGAGATTCTAAACTAATAATACACTGATTTAGAGTTTTATCGATCTCCAGAGTCTGATATGGTTCAGAACATACTTCACTAAAATTGATAACTGTTTCCTGCCCTCTTGGAGACTCTGCTTTACTGGACTCCACTGGCATTGTATACTCAACAGTATCAACACTACTAACCTTATAATCAACCAGAACTCTAGAACTATCTGAGAACTCTTCATCAGTAAAATCAATTAAATCTTTAACAGCTGTTTGATCTATCGGGGCCTTTACTATACTAGACTCATCAGATAATAAACAATTGTTATCAGGACATATTACTGTATTATATTTTGCTGACAGGTAACTATTCCAAACATTCGATAAATTTGATAACAAGGTTTGATTATCCGCAAGTGTCTGATTAAATAATGCGTTCGAACGTTGAATTGAAGCATTAGATTCAGAAATTGAATTTAACAATTCACAATAAATATTGGTATTATTATTTAAGCTTGAGTTTGATGATTGGGTTGGTTTTGGGCATCGATTACGGTTCCAAATACTATTGACTGCATTTTTGTCAAGAGTGGGGTTAGGTTTTGGTTTAGGTTTACACCAATCCAAAATAAATCTATTCTTTTTAACACTCATAATAAGGGTTTGAATGTTAATCAACACTCACAAAAATAATGGTCACACTGTACACGTGACACACAATCGATACAATACCTCTACCGTTACACTACTACTGTACTGAGAGAACGGTACGATCCGGTATCGAATCGTTTTTATTTAAGTGAGTATTCAC
>JAQGAW010000881.1:0-23208 GCA_034698025.1 Phthiracarus crinitus
CCAGCTAGCTTAAGCTAGCTCAAGCTCAATGCAAAGCTCAATTAACCTTTCTGAGCTTGTAGTACAAGCTCAAAGCTTACACACTTGAGAGCTTGAGTTTTTAAGCTCAAGCTCATTTTTGTGCTGCTGAGCTTTATGAGCTTAAGTTCAGCTTATGTTTGGAATTTTTGCAAAAATTTTAATTTATTTTGCATTATATATAATGTTTTAAAGTAATAAATGAATGTTTTAATATAAAGAAATTTATTAGGAAATAAAAAATTATCATATAGCTTTCATAACATTTTTAATTTAATGAAAATTAAATTTTAAAGTTTGTTAAAACTGAAAATTTTGAACCTTTGTATTTATAAGTAAGCTCAAAGCTCAAGCTCAAGCTCAACGGATTATAGTAAGCTCAAGCTCAATGCATCCCAGAAATTGAGATAAGCTCAGCCAGTTCAAGCTCAAACTCAGGATAAATGAGATTATTCTCATTTTAATTATAACATTCTATAACGCGTATTATTGCTTATGTTAAGTTTTTTCGACAAACCGAGAAAAATAGTTACTATAATACATAATACCGTAATTATATTGTATAATAGATATAATAATAGATATTATTAAACTATTAAAGTTAAACGTACAAAAAAACATTTAAACTCTAGAAACACTATTGTTCAACAATGCTTTATTATGATATGAAACAATATAAGTTTAAAGCAATGAAAAATAAAATATAGTATAGTTAGGAAACAATATAACCAAAAGTTAGTATTGAATTCAGTAAAAAATGTGTGTAAATCAATGAATTATCTTAATAATCAACTCAAAGTATTTAATGTGAAAATAATTCACTAAAATTGAACTAATAGTACGATAGCCGTAGATTTATTTCTTGATTTGGATAACAACATCACTACTGTTGCCATCATGTGTGGTCGCGATTCCCCAAAACTGAGCCCTAATAAAAAACAGTATTTCCTTTGGATAAATAAAATTGATTTCTAATGTCGCGAAACCAGCTTTTTCTAAGTGTGTCCACGATTGGCGATGCAGTCGACAACCGCCTAATAATGGGAACCAAAAGGGTTGCATAATTAACTGAATGGCCAGCAGTAGCCTATGTTTAATGCTTGTCGGAGGATATCCAACGTGTTCCGTAAAGAAATAACTGCCACCCTATGGTGCAATCAAATAAACAAGTTTTTGTTAAATAAATTTCTAAAATCAGAACACTATTGTTCTAACTTTTTTGTATTAAAATATATTAACACATAATAAATTAGAGCATTACAAAACTGTTACCTTTTTCAAAACTCGTTTAATTTCATTAAGAGTTTTCTCTCGATTGCTAACAGTGCACAACAAATAGGTGGCCACCACAACATCCACCGAATGATCGGCTATCTCTTTCATATCCTCACAGTCACCAGTGATAAACTCGTCGCAAATAATGTGCGGAAAGTTTGCCTGATTTTCTCGGTAGTATTTTTCGAAAAATCCGTTACAGTCAAGCGCTATAACCCTCGTGTCGGGCGGATAAAACTCAAAATTATTTCCCCGCGCCGGTCCTATCTCTAGTATAGTCTATAATAATTGCAAAAAAATACAAATTATTTCTTTCGTTTTTTAATTCTATATTTTTTTAAAAATTTTACCAACTGATTGGTTGAACCATTTTTTTGCTTATATGCTGATAGCCTTTCGAAAAGTTTGGCCCGAACGCCATCCGCCTCTTTCTTCACTATTGCTGTCAACAGGTCGCTATAGAACCACGAAAACCATTTGTGGCGAAAATTCTCGCTCACATACAATAGGCATAGAAATAGTAATAATGGGGTTATGATTGCCGACACAGCAACCAATGCTACAATCAAAGGTTCCATAGCTAGAAAATAGAAATCTTCGACTGGAAATTTTCATTTTATATGTTGCGTTTGTCATTTTAAAAAAATAAAAGTATACAAATAAATTTAACAATAAATACGTATAATAGGATATAACAACATCAATAACAGGTTCACGAAAGTACTGTATGGGTAGCTCTACGTCAATAACACTTAAAAAACACGTCTTAATATTTCTTGCGTTAAGTGCAGATACATAACGTTATACAGTATGTATGCACTTATTGTATACGAAAGCTTAGAGGCTAAGTGTGTTTAGGAAATGAGACAATACTGTCTTTACTTGAAATAGTAGTACTTAAGAACTAATGTTAACAAACAATACTGCATGTAAATCCTATTATTGATGATACGGAAACGCCTATCAATAGATATTTTTTTCTATTAATTGATTGTTTAATTTGTTTGTTCTTCTATTGAATTTCCCTTTTTTCTTATTTATTTGCCTACTCTTACGCGTTATTATTTGTAAGTGAAATTCATTCAACTAACCGTGTAAATAGTAAAGGAATTCCCTGAATACGTTATACAAGTTAAATAAACAAATCAATCATTACGTAAAATTATTGTTTAAAAAAATACAGTCATTGCCAATAAAATAATAGCATTTTTGTAATTAACCGAACATTTTAAAACTTATTTTTAAAGTTATTTAAAGTAAACAGAAAATAACACTCACCTTATTTTACGATAACAGTATTTTAATTACCGATAACTGCACTATTATCATACAAAAATTATTAAAATTTTAGATTGTTATACGCGCATTGCAGTTGTTTTGACTGTAACAGCAGTTTGAGAAGATCCGCGTCAAAATAGGTTCCAAGGAAATCACACGTAACATCGATTCATTACTAGCGTTTTACTTTAAAATCAGTGGGTGAGCGAAAAACCTAAAAATTATGTCTCGAGGATTGACGTAACAATGAAGATGTCACTCTGTTATTGGATTATATTTATAGAATAATGATTGGGCAAAAAATTCATTTCTTTATAATGGATTAGTAATTGTGCTTTTATTGATGTCATATTAAACCGTAAAAAACTAAAATTTAGAAAAAAAAGTAAAAAAAGTAAAGCAAATTGTATTTATAGTTTTATTGTTATCAATTAACAATAAAACGTTGAAATGTGTGATTGAAAAAAGTTTCTATTTTTGTTAAGATTGATGTGAGATAAAAACAAAACTAGTAATGGTTTGAATGCAGTTTGACATAAAGAAATCGCAAATCATTTTACAGACCGCTTACAGACTGTTAGTTATTTTCACCCGTTAATAATTTCAAAAATAATAAACGCATAAATTTAAAGTTCAATGAACCAAAAGAGCTATTTCTTTGTAAATTTAAGAAAATCTTTTAAATAAAGCTAAATAAAAATGTATTTAAAGAGTTAATTCATAACTTTAGGCGAGAATAAACTGTATATTAGTATTGTTGAAAATAACATGTTACGAAAATGTCGCTGTTTTCATCTAAAAATTATAAGTGAGAGCTCTGTTATTGATAACAATGCTGGCAACGCAACTGACTATACTTTCAATTGAACTGATTTTGCAAAATGAAAACTATAAACAATTCAAAAATTTAGATTAAAGCTTACAGCGGTTCTAAATTTTTTAAGCCGCATCAAACCGCTAATTAATTTTAAAATACCTCAAACCTTCTCTAAATTTTAGATTAAAACTACAAAAATAATGGTTTAGCCCACTTTTATTATTAAATTATCTTTATTTTTGTCAATATAATTTATATTTAACTTATTACTGGTATTTAAGCAAAATTTAGTAAGTATTTATAAGTTAATAAACAATGTATATATGCTTCGATAGTTGAGTAATTGCAATAAATAATTTAATAGTTGATGATTTAGCGTTAAACAAATATATTTATTAATAAAAATTATAAATATAATACTTATCAATCATTATTATCATTTTTAGTAACTTTTTTAAAATTATAGATTAGTATAACGCATAAGCGATTCGAAATTTCAATTTAAATGTCTTGTGGTATATAACGGTTCCATTTCATGTATTTCGCACTGTTTAGAGAAAATATTTGTTAAACTAACATAATATTTAGTCTAAAATAAAAAAATAGAATGACAAATATCACTTTATTCAGATTTTAGATTTGGTTTCGATTAAATAAAGTTTCACGTCCAAGAGTTTATTAAATTCCATTCGATTTTAGTCACACTTCAATGATTTATTGTACATAATGCCCATAAGGAAATGAAACAATGAAGAAATTGCTAATTATTTTTATTATTAACATATTTTAAGCTTTTAAATCTCTTTGTATAATACAGTATATGATTTTCTAAAGTCTACGTAATTCACTAAATCGTCAAAAAGTTTAGGGATTAATTATTTTTAATTAGCCTCTTATAAATAAATAGGTCATAAATGTATTAATTGTTTCTCTTTAATCCATAGTTACCCAAGGGGGAGGTCTTGTCCAGGTCTGAACCCCCCCTTGAAATTTGGAAAAGTTAAACACCCCCTAACAAAAATGTTTAAAATTTCATGACAAAAAAATGAAATTATTTGAAATTTATTTGTCGAAAATAAAATATTGTACATTAAAACCGATGAGTTTTTGTTGACCCCCTATAAATTTGGCAAAAATTTCAAAAAAATTATCGTATAAATTCTTTGAATTTTTAAGGGGGAGTGGTTAAGGCTTTCGTTAGAGAAAACAATCGTAAAATTATTAGTGAAACACTTATTTGTCCAAAGGTCCAAAAATTTGTCTATTAAATCCGATAAGATTTTGACTGCCCTCTAAAAAATTGAGATTTTCTAGATCTGAACCTCCCTAGAGGTTCAGATCTTGGGCAACTATGCTTTAATCCTAAAATCAAGAGAACAAGATTTACTACTGTTTCATTTAACCATCTTAAAGTGTTACAACTATATATATAACGATTGACAACTTGTAATTCAGCGCATTTGTTTTTTAATAGCTTATTATCTTAAATCATAAAACTGAAAATTTTATAACATTTTAATCTTAAGACTTGGGAAATTAATTATGATTTAATAAAAATTTTACAATGATTCACAAGAATCAATAGAATAGAATCAAATGAAAATTTTAATCATTATCATATTTAGCTTTAAGATTTCAATTAAACCCAAGTGATAATGAATGAATTTTACCAAAAATGTTTTCATCGGAAAGTCAGTTGAAAGCAGTAATAAACGATAAGATTAAAAACATCAATAAAAAAGGTTTTATAAAAAGTTAAATCTGGAATCGTTTATAAAAATCGCCATTATTCAGCAAAAATTTTTTAAATGTGTTGTCTGTAAAAAATTTCCCAAATTATACCCTTACATAAATAAATCAGTAAAATATAAAAATTATTCAAAAAAATTAATGCGCAGTATTACAAGTTGTCACCCGTTATACATAGATAAGAAATGCAGTAAATATTACTATCATAATAGAGTATTGGAGTGTAGTTTCACATTTAACCGCATATTAATTACATTTTGTAACAAAGCTTTAAACTATTTAGAGTTAAAACCAATCACACGCGTTATCATATTCGCTTATCTAAACCTTTTGAGTGTCCGCTTTAACAATTTGTGTGATGTTGACATGTGAAACACCCAATTGTTCTCATTATGTAAGTTAATACTCTTTCTTGTTTTCTAATCTAAATCGTTTTAAATAACGACCAAATTTAGAAATTATTGTTACCAAATGCCCAACAAATTAATTAATTTATTTTAACCCAATATCCGCTCAATGATACTATTGAATGCAAATACAATGCATTTTAATGCTTTATGACTGTAATATGGTTTAAAAATGATAAGATACTGTCAGTGAAGACGTTTTCGGATAATTATCTAACTTACATAAAACAAACAAGAACGACACATTCACAGAGATTTCTAATAAATTAGTTTATGCTTACGGCACAATTATATAAATTTTTTAAACAATAGTGGGCAAGCTATCAAATCCTTTAATTAATATAAAGAACATGTATAATCCATTAATAAATATAAAGACTGCGGGCAGCAAGACTGACAGGCGGACGTACGGAGAGACAGACAGACAGACAGACAGACAGACAGACAGACAGACAGACAGACAGACAGACATTGTCAAATCCATAAGCTGGACTTCTTTTCAAGAAAGTCAGCTAAAAATGTTTAATAATAAAGCTGTTAATAATAAAAAATTTTAAAACGTATGAAAAATTATTAAAAAATATTTACGCGTTTATTTAATTTTATCAAATGACATATTTATTACCATTGAAAACTAAAAAAGTAGCTCAAAATATTTTAATTATTTTTATAAAACATTATCACTTTTAACTAGTGTTTATTTTACTTTTGAAAGTAAAAGTAAAAGTTATGTAAAATAAAATTTTATCGAAAGAAAAGAAAAACAAGAGTAAAATGTAAAATATTTGAAAAAGAAAAAGTAAAAGAAAAGTTAAATGAAAATTTTTGTAAAAATTAAAAGAAAAATTTAAAAGTGAAAGAAAAATTACTTTTGTATAGAATTTAACATTGAAATTAAAAGAAAATTTATTTTTATTTTAATTTTACTTGAAGTAAAACTAAAAGAAAAGTAAAATTAACTCATATTACTAAATAATTTTCGTTGATTTATCATTAAAATAACATTATTAATTAACATAAATTATTTTTCTATTAAATATACTTTCTTATTCTTAAACAACTCAAAGGTGATGATAGCGTTACGGACTGCGTTATTAGTGATGGCGATCCGCAAATCAGAAATAGCGTTAACATAGCGAAAACAAACGAACCGCTCGCTAATAATTAGTTTCACGGCGTCACACCATTAAACACTTCGCTTACGAATGGCGTACTTTACTGCAAGTGGCAAAGACTCAGGCGATCGATTGTTCGTGGTTCGCAGTATGATATGCAAGATAAGAAGTATTATATACTACTCGTTTATGATCCGCTACGAGTATATGATAAGCTACAGTCCGAAACGCTTTTGAAACGCTATCGTCCGACGATGTGGTCGATATCAAAATATTTGGCCACATTTCCGCTTATTCGAAAATTTTTATCTTAAAACTACATTTTCTGTACCAAAATTGTTAAGTTTTATCAATGAATTGACCTCAAGATCCTTTGACCAAAATCAATATCTATTTCCTTGATTATAAAGAAAGATATTCTAAATTATATTTATATTACAGTCTTTATTTTCGCAAACTAATAATCTTTTTTTTAGAATTTTTATTAACTTTTCAATAGGTATACAAATTTTATATGTATAATCTTTCGATAAAGATTTACAAAATAATGAGATCATCTATTTATACTAACTAGTGTAGTTTCTCTTTTTGGAAGAAAAAGTAAAAGTGAAAATTATTTTTACTTTTACTTTCGCTTAAGCGAAAGCAAAATACAATTTATATTAAAATATAAATTAAAAGCAAAAGTAAAATACATATGAATTATAAAAGTTTTAAAAATAAAAAGAAAAATATAAACAAAATCAAAATTTTGAAAGAAAAAGTAAAATACAAATTATTTAACTTTTACTTTTACTTTATCTAGCATAATTATATGGAAAAGTGAAATTAAAAAGCAAAAGAAAAATTAAAAGTTCAATTTTACTTTCGCTTTAAAGTAAAAGTTAAACACAATTTAAATGATTTTTGAATTAAAAGCGAAAGCGAAATACAATTAAAATTAGAATGAAAACTTAAAGTAAAAGTAAAATACAATTGAAATGAAATTTTACTTAAAAGAAAAAGTAAAATACAATTGAAATAAAAAAATTTTGAAAAAGTAAAAGTAAAAGAAAAGCAAAATTAAAATTTGGAAGTAAAACAACACTAGTTTTAATGCACAATTTTTTAACAATCCAAAATTTTTCTAAAATTTAAATTTTTTTCATCGATCATTTTTCCAAATTTTGGTTGGGGTGGTTAACTTTTCCAAAATTCTAGGGGGGTTCAGACCCGGGCCCCCACAGTGGGTAACTAAATTTATGATTTATACCAAAAAACTTATTAAAAAGCAGTTTTTTTATAACTCAGTAATTTTAAATATTAAATTCTATTTTTTAATTGTTATATATTTCTGAAAGTTTATCAAAAATAGAAGTATAAAAATATGTTAATAATCGGGTGAAGTCAGTCTGGTTCGGGTAAATTTTAAAAATTTTAACGATTTAACGTTACGATTAGTGTTAATACTGGTATTTAAATATATAAATAATTTCTATGCGTTCCACTATTTATTGATAATCAATCTTTTATTAAAAATAAATAAAAATTATTTCAAAGATAAAGATTTATGTCATAACTTATAATTAAATTAAATATTTACTACTTTACAGTTAATCAAAACCAAACATGCATTAGAATGGATTAAATCGCAAAATTCCGAATTCAGTAGTAAATTGTGTGAAATTATAAGCATTATAAATATAAATTGATATCTTATTCTATCATAATATATCATTTAATGACCAAAAAATAATTGTGCCAAAATTAAATAATTAAAAATTTGTTTTGTTTGATAATTATAATAATAATAATATAACTATTTTGTGAGAAAAATTATATTTTAAAGACAAAAGTAGAAAATGCGTGATTCGTTTGATAACGTTAATGAATGATATAATTAATCATATATTTATAGTTATTTGTCTTCATAGCAATAATCGTGTTTAGAATAATATTTAGGAATGAATTCATAATCTTATAGTTGAATAAAAGTTTTCTATACTTTATAATATATTCATTGATTTGATGATAATAATTATAGTGATTTTAGTGATTATAGTGTAGTTTTGAATTTGATTACTTTAATATAAATTATGTGTAATTCGCGCGATGACATCGTCTCTTAATACATCGCTGTTTCTTAACATCGTTGCCACCAAATTTCGGTTTGTCTAAACAGTATAAACATTGTCCACAATCATCGGCCAAACAACCGGGACATTCTCTGCATCCTATTCTTCTGCTTCGAGTGACTGTAGTCGTCTCATCAAACTGTTGCTTCCGTTTCGATGCTGAACTCGGATGACTTGTTTTGATAACTATTCCATTTGTTGTCAACGATTTTGTTGATAATTGACTGGTTTCCGAAGAGTCTAAAGCTTTCATGTCATCGCTTCCAGTTTCTTGTTTGACAGTTTGCTTCACCAATGGATTGAGTAATAGTTTATTCGGTTGTTTACTACTTATCTTTATTTGAACGTTTGCAGGAACTGGACCTGTGATAGCATTGCCCGCTATTAGTGATGATTTGTCACCAGATATTGGAGTTTTTTGAAATATTTTTGGATGTCTTTTGGGGTCAATGATATACTTCTGAAGACATGCCTGCAATAAGCATGCCTTACATCGACCTCCAGGCAAATCGATCTTCAATGAGCAGTTTCCTATCAATTATTCATTTAAATGTTATTTTAAGCAAAACAATTAAATTATAATACAACCGTACCATTGGAAGGACAGGTAAATTTGGATGGTTTTAAAAGGTATCGATAGAAGAATTTGGCGCAACTCTCGCAGCTGAACACACCATAACGACGAGATATGTGGGAATAGTATTTAGTGAGTCCACACACTTCACACGTCACAAAACCACCGCTGAATCGTTTAGTTGGTGACGGTTTAACACCTGTTTTACAAAACCATTTAGCATTACATCGTAATTTCATATTTGATTTGTTTAATGAATACCTGACTGATAGGGCAGTAAGAAAGCATTTGATGGCTGAGCGAATGTGATTGGTTTCGCTCGATTCGCGGTTTGGTGATCATTGCCATCGTTGCCACCAGTGTGTGCCGAAGAAGACATGCTTTGGTACTGTAATTGTCTCAAATTGGCCGGAACTGTAACCGTTAATGAATTGCAATTATTGGAAGCCACTAACGAGTCGTCGAACATCTCTGAGCCATCATTCAGTGATACTGGAAGTTCGTACGACATATTCATGTCATACTCGTCCTCCAAATCACTTTCTCCACCAATTTGTTGAGCAGAAATCGCGTCATTGTTGGTTAGATTACGTGACTTACAATCGCTGTCATTGTCTTCGATGTGCTCTGACTGGTAGTGTGTCTGCGCGTCGTCTAACAAGTCATGAATGGCACTGCAAATCATGCATCGATACACCATTTCCGCGATTATAATGCCGTTTGAGTCACAAACCAGCGAACGAATGCCTAATTTGTTGTTTGAGTTGTTATTATTTGCCATTTTATTGATTAAATTGAGGTAATAATTAAGGAGCGGTGAAATTAAATGAAATTAAATGAAACGGAACGATATATCGACTGATAACTCGTATTATTATTGATATTATTGTATAAATGGTATTATGATTATGTTTATATCAAATATATATGACGAACAAACTAAATAATAGCGAATGATATTTTGTTAAAACACAAAAAAATGTCCAAAAAATCTATAATGAATCGTAACCGTGAATAACGATTTAGTGTTTGTCTAAATTGAAAATGTCGGCTGCGATACAAACGGAAACTGAATACAGATATAGGTCACCGCCTTATAACGCACCGCAAACACTACTCCCCGCTACTCAACGACGACTCCATTGGTGCCTCTGGCCATTGCATGCCGACCACGGGTTGCTGCCTCGACTCCACTGCCATACCATTGCAAACGGTACTAATGTGTGTATGTGTGTATGCGTGCATATGTGCGACAGTGTGTGTGCTGTGCTGTGCTGTGCTGTGCTGTGTTGCGCTCTCAACGCATATGTGTTGTGTGTATGCATTTTTGTGAGATTCAGTGCGATTGACGAGTGAGTGCGTGCATGTGTATGTGCTTCTCATTTATGCTATGCTAGTCTACGCTCTACGGTATGTATTTATGTTATGCGCGAATCTATATAACTATAGTTTTGGCTGGCATTGCGCTCACACTCATTCACTCATTTAACCACACACTACGCAGCTTTTTATCGTAGATTTTAGAATACGACTTAACTCTGCTATAAGTTATAGTTATACAGTAAATTTAAACAATGTTATTAACACAATTTTCTCTATACTGTACTGTACTTTTTTAAATTACTCTTTAAAATGTTTTACGATAGAAATTCTACAATTTAAAGCGTATAAATCTGCAAATATTGTTTAATAATTAAACTAATATTTATTAGTTGAAGAAAAAAATGTTAGTAAAACATTATTACAATTATTCCTAAAAATCTTAGAATTAATGTGAAATATTATTAAAATGCATGTTTTTGTGCTTATTTTAGTGTTTGCAAAACTTTATCATTTCATAACTTTCGTTACAGTAAATAAATATTAGAGTTGACTCTCAAATGATTTCTTACTTTTAGTGTTTTAAATACTCGTACATTTAAGAGACGACCATTTATCAAATATATTTCATAGATTTTGTGAAACATTTTTAATGTGTTTGCGATAATTTAATTGAAACTTTGAAATTAATTGAGAAAAATATATATTCGTTTTAGTATTACCGGTAATAGTTTACCATATGCTTTAAGGTATGGTGAGACGATAAATTCAAGGATATTCTTTTTTTTTACGGATAAATTTATAAGAATTATGCACGGATTAGACTAAAATAATCATTTTGAGACCAACTTATTGTTCCAGAAATTCCTTAATTTTACTGAATCTCTTGAGAATGAAGGTATTTCCTGAATTTTTAAAATCCATATATCATTCCATGTATCAGCAAAACATGTATTATAAATGCAAATATGTTTTAAATAAAAGTGTCTCAAGAAGACGGTTTGTGGTCAGGGTATATCATTTTTCCCCAAAAAATTGACAAAAATATACCCCCTTTTCAAAGTTTTGGGAATTCAAGATAATTGTCCATCCAAACCGATGAGTTTTTGTGACCCCTTAAATTTTGATTAAAAAAAGAAATTATTATTTTCCTAAATAATCGTGAAATTTAAGTTTTTTTCCTTTTCCTTCATGAATTTATACATTTATAACTCCTGAATTTATCGTCTCTACTTTTCATAAACAACACTTAATTTTTAAGTCAGACATTTTAGATTTTTATTGTTATCTGATAAAACCATTTGGTTAAACTCTTTTCCTTAACAATATCGAAGTCCCTAATTTTGAGCAATGAGTATGAAATTTTATACTGAAATCTTTAAATAATATCTATATACTGTTCTCAAATCCGGAATTCTTTTTATATCGATTTTATTTAAAGTAACTATAGTTACAAGGGTTTCATTATTTTAGGACTCAAAATTGGGTGGGTTTCAGGAGCGAACAAACAGCAAATCGGTATTTAGTGTTTGCTAAAAGTTTTTAAAATCAAGTTAAATTAATCGATGTCGAGTACATTTAGATTTTCACAGTTAAATAGGGATCATTTTATTATTCCTAGACTGTCTCAAATGTTTGATTCAATAAACCATGTAAAACAACCAAAAATCGGATATTTTATGTAATCAATTTCAGGTTTATGTCCCAAAATAGCTTAAAATGTATATTCAATTCCGGGTTTTCGCTAAGACCCTCAAGAACCTTCTATGTTCATCTATATGTTTTCAATTACAGTAAATTTTTATATAAAATTATCTAAATTTTTCATTTAAATTTCATTTGGTGGTTTAACTGTTCAAAACGATTTTTTGTTACTATATTGATTTAAGCAAAACTGAATATTTCAAAATTATCGTCTAAACCGACAATTTGTTTTAGTTAACGGTATCAGTTTAATTTATAATACACAAAAAAAACCTCTGTTAACCTGATAATCAATTTTTATAAGATTTTTTACTAATAAATTTTCAGAAAATTACCTAAAAATAATTAAAATTTAGTATGATTAAAAATTATTATAATTATGACTAGTGTCTTACTTTTATTCGTTTTATAAATTTATTAAAATTGTTGTGTTTAATTTCGTTAAATAAATATTAAATAGAATTTCGTTTAAATTCCTTAATTAATTTTTCTAAAAATTAGTTTTATTTGTTCATTGAATTTAACATTATATCTGAAAGACTTTAATTCATATTTATATCATAAGAAAAATAATTTCAATATCAAAATTCTTCGAAAGATATTTTTCCATCACTTTTCTGTGTATTTTGTATTTAACGCTTAATTATTGATACAGTAAAAGTCTTTCATTTCCATGATTTATTCGTTTTGGCATATTTTTCAATTGTTGTAACATTTATTTAAACGAAACATACTTATTAACACGTAGTAATACTCAAAAATTTGGCCTAAAAATGTTTGTTTTTCGTTTTATTTATTAAAACGAAATCAAATGAAAGTCAGATTTGTTGTGTTTTATTTCGTTTAAATTGTTTATCCAACAAAAGTAAGACACTTGTTATTAATAAAAGTCATAAATTATAACTTAATATAACTGATTTGACTTATAATTGAATAACTTATAAATTAAATTATGACTTTTATTAATAACATAGAAACGACACATTCACAAACAGCTGACTTTCTATTAGTTTAATGCATAATTAAAGAACATGTTAGTTATTAGATGCAAAATAGTAAGTAGGATAGTAAGATGCAAAATCCCTTTATTATTGCTATTATTAATATACCGTACAGTATATTAATGCTTATTCTTTTCACGCACATAATATTTATCAAACAAGATATTTTTAAACTTGTATAGATCTTTACTGATTAATGCCTTAATTTTGATAAAGATATTTTATAATTATCTTAAACACTAAAAGCATTTTTCCTTAACTTATATTTGTTGTTAAATAAAGAGTAAACGGGAACATTTTTATTATTTGCAAATTTATTAAACGAAAATGAGGGATTATAAGCCAACTTTTCAAGCTTAAGCTCAAGGCTTCCAGATTTTGAGCTTAAGCTCAGGAGTATCAAGCTCAAGCTCAAGCTCAAGCTCAACAAAATTGAGCTTTCTCTCATCTTTATTTACAAGGAATACTAAACTGTTTATTAAATATTGATATTTTTATTTTATGCAATGTTTCACAACACTTTAAATGCGAAGAATAAGGATGTGAATTAGAGAATATCTTTTGCGTTTAAAAGGATTTGGGGCTTTAAATAATTGATTAACTTTTTTGGCTCATTTGTTGGGATTTTTTAATTTGAAATGTTTTCATAATTTAATAATAATAATAACTGAATTGGTTATATTTGCTTAAATTGAATTCATATATTTTTTAACATTTAAACAAAACCAAAATTAAATATAATTTAATTTAAAATATAACTATTTTTATTCATAATTTATATAAATTTCTATATTAAAAAATTAAGTTCGGTTTTACAACAAAAAGAGTGATAACAGCTCTATTCATTATAATAGTGACCTAATTATTGACGCACTCTATACATGTATATTGTACTGTACTGTACAGTATATACAGTATATATAGTATATATATATAACCTTTAGATGTGATATCATATGAAATGTAATCGTTTTATAATCGTATTGTAATTTTTAATTATTATATAACTGTATTTATTATTATTAAATACTCATAAGTTTGTAGTTATATGATCGCATCTCAACATAAATACATAATTGGCGTAAATGTCTTCGAAAAGTATTCGAAACAATGGTAAATGTGATTCGAAAATATCGATTAAGCAAAAAACGAATGATTCGAATGAGTCACTAGTGTTGAGTGAAGCGAAATCCGATTCAGACCCGAAACATAGAGCGAGTCGATTACCAGTATATACAGCTAATGGACAAATTAATAGAAGACAACGAAGACATTCTGACGGACCGTCGAGTAATGAGTCACGTAATTGTTGCATCCATAGAGCGAATGGTGGCAACAATGATGACAGCGAGTCATTGCCAGCTTCGGTACGAACGCGTCACGCATCGCACCGATGCCTTAACGCTAACAACAATCACTCCAATGCTTCCAGTTCTGCGTCGAACCGAACCACTCCGGTGTCGATGCCGTCCACTCCTACAGACTATCGAAGAAACTCACAAAATCGCAATTTTCTGGCATCGGTTTCGTCTAGAAATGGCTCAAAAAGCTCATTGACTACTAATCTAAGTTTCGGTCAAAAGTAAGTAAACTTTTGAATTGATTGCATGTTTTATAGATAAATATATATTCTTTAAGGTATAACATAATAACGATATTTAATATTTAACGTAATAAACAAATTACAATAATTTTTTTGAATACTAAACTATACGGTAATTAATCCCACATCAAAGCATTAGTTTAGTGTTATCTAAACTTTGCGTTTTTACAATTAATGCATTGATTTAATAATTAATTATAACAAAATATTTGACCATAAATTAAGTTATATTTTTGTTTTGGTCCATCAATTCGTTAGATTTCGAATCCGATTTTTCTGAAATGGATTTATCGAATAATATTTATTTAACTAAATTTTACATTATGCTTATATCTAAAGTTAGTTGAATTTAAAACAAATATTAAATGAAAGCCAACATTACTATATTTTAGTCAAAGATATAAATTTTTATTAAAAATTGGAAGAAATTTCTATATAAAATGATTTCTATATAATTTTCTGTACTTAATTGAAATTATAATTTTTCGTGTAGAAATTCACGAACAAAATTTGATGAATATATGCCATTATGTGAAGTTCAGAGAGCGCTCGAAAAGGGAGAAATTGTTGAGGTATGATATTATCATAATTATTTGGTTTGTTAATGCGTTAAGTTATGAATAGGGCCACGAAAATCGTTAATTAATGATTCTTTAAAACGAATCGAATATATAGATGATTTATAACTAAAATAACTTAAAAGAGCTAAATTTAATTTTCGTTTCTAACGATTTTATTTTACAGTATTTTAAACTATTGCTGTTTTATTGAAAAATTGTCATTAAATGATTAAAAATAAATAAATTGTCTTACATTCGACAAGTTTTTCTTGGGTGCGTGTTTTTGAGGTTAATTTGGAAAAATTAAATGAAAAAACTTTTACTAAAAAAATACGAAAATAAAAAAAGTTGACAAATCTGTTGAGCTTTAATTTATTCCAGATTTCAGGAAATTTTTAAAAATTAAACCCTTCACCATATTATGTAAATAGTGCTGTTTTTGGTAAATTTTTTTCTAACGATTTGCTCATTTATTTCTAACAATTATTAAATGATTTCGTATTCTTTTCTAGCAATTTTGTATTTTTGTATTTAAACATTGAATTTTATTTAATAAATAAATTTTTTATTTTAGGGCATTCTGCGGATTAATCCACGAAATTATTCAGACGCATACATCAGCGCACCGGTAATCCGAGGTTTATAGAAATTTTAATAAATTATTTATTTGAAAATCAAAAATACAGCTTAATTTATAAAGACAATCTTCTTCATTAACACTCGTTAATACATGTTTGATGTGTTAGTTTTGTTTAAAGACAGAAATACACATTTAACACGAAATATACAAAATATAAATTTTATATTTTTATAAAGTAAAGCACGGCCAGACCCGAACCCAACCCGGATCGACAAATCGGGGGCCCGTTTGCAAGTCTAATATGAGTAAAGAATTTATGATTACAAATATGCAATATATAAACGGGATTTCGAAATTTTTAGCTTTTTTTTCATATAACTAAATCTAAACAATATTTAGTTATCAAAAAGTGTTAAATATTGCCATAAATAATATGCTAACGTTAAACAGTAAATGTTACTAGTATTTATTATTCAGTATAATTTAATTTCAAATATGCTTGAAATAACTATAAATCTTAAGAAAATTATAATTTGACGAAAGATAAATAAATTCCAAATAATAAGTGATTTATTAATTTATTTTGAACTGTTTGACAGGAGGGAGGTTTGGACATATACATTGGAGGAATGCGTGATCGTAATAGAGCTTTGAACGGAGACAGAGTAGCAGTTAAAGTGAATGACACAACGCAATGGCGGGTAATATTACCGCATTCGCTTTTGAATCATATTTTTTTAAAAATCTTAATTTAATTTAGATTTTACATGACATAATCGAATCACATATAACAGAATGGGGCGAACAATTGAAGGAAATCGAAGTTTCTTCGGTTAATAATAAAAAACAACACCATATGCTTAATAATATGGAAACTATTCAAGAAAATGATATTAATTCACCAAAAAATAAAGATATTTCATCAAACATATGTGTGACCTGGGATTTTACTGAAAATACTGCTAAAACTTGCATCAATTCAACTGATAATGAAATAAATATGCGTGAATTAGATAATGCTTTGCCTAATTCTACCGATGATGTAAAAGCCAAAAAGAAAACGAGACGAAGAAAAAGTTCAAAAAGAAAAAAGAAAATCGAAGTCGCAAATACCGAAGTGGAAACTATTGATACAATAAAAGAAAGCGATAAAGTAATGAAATCGAGTGCCGATAAAATAGAATCTTCAAAATATAGTAATTTTGATTCGAAAAATCGTAAAGCAAAACAAAAATCATTAAAACCGACTGATTTTCTAAAGTTTTCATTTTGGCCGCAATGCGTTCAACGAACTGGTAAAGTAGTAGCGATTATTGAACAAAATCATCCTCGACTTGTTGGCGGACATATCAGACAAATGAAAGATAATAACACAAATTGGGCTCTATTTTGTCCAAATGATTCTCGAGTTTCTCGAATAATGATTTCTATGAACGATTGTCCGCCTGGTTTTTCGCAGCATTCTCAACATTTTTCTCAATGTTTGTTTATTGCGAAAATCAATGATTGGAATAAAGATAATACTTTTCCAAATGGATCTCTTGTCAAGTATTTGGGAAATTCCGGTGACATTGAAGCTGAAAGCGAATTAATTTTGACCGAAAATGGTATAGAATTTAATGATTTTCCTGATGAAGCAGTTAATGAACTCCCATTTACTGACGCTAATCAATGGATGATTCCTCGCGAAGAAATGCAATATAGACGTGATTTTCGTCAGGAATGTGTTTTCACGATCGATCCTTCTTCAGCCAGAGATTTAGACGACGCTCTCTCTATTAAACAATTGGAAGAAAATTTATTTGAAGTCGGTGTTCATATCGCCGATGTTTCTTATTATTTAAAAGAGGGAATGCTATTGGATGACATCGCTCGTCGAAGAACCACATCTGTTTATTTGGTTCAAAAGGTTATTCCGATGTTACCGAGGATTTTATGCGAAAAACTATGTTCGTTAAATGCTGGCGAAGATAAATTAACATTCTCTGTCGTTTGGAAAATTAATTCTAACGGAGAAATTTTTGAGGAATGGTTTGGACGAACTATAATCAATTCTTGCATAAAATTAAGCTATGAATTGGCACAAGACATGATTGATAAACCGGATAGAGAGTGGAAATCAAATGAATTGCCTCAAACGCATGGAAACTGGGCATATAAACACATTTCTTGGTGCGTTAATAATCTCTATAAAATAAGCACTCAATTAAGGAACGAACGTTTTAAACGCGGAGCGCTTAAAATAGATAAATTAAAGTTACATTTTATTCTGGACGCAGAAACAGGACTTCCTTCAGGATTTTCACCCTATATTTATCGCGATTCAAATAAGTTAATCGAGGAATTCATGCTATTGGCTAATATGGCTGTCGCTCATCGAATTTATAACACATTCTCTGATAAAGCATTTCTTCGCTCTCATTCACCACCAGGAGAATCAGCATTAAAAGAATTCACGACATTTTGCAAAAATAACAATTTCGAAGTGGACACAACCTCATCATTAACTCTGAGAGAATCGTTGGACGCAATTGTTGGCAATAACGCTGCCATATCTAAAGTGGTCGCACATTTTCTATTGAAGACTATGAATATGGCCACATATATATGCGCAGGAGTTCAGAGTTCTATTCAATCTTTTCATCATTACGCGTTGAATGCACCACTTTATACACATTTCACGTCACCAATCAGACGATATCCCGATATTGTGGTCCACAGATTATTATCCGCTTCGTTAAAATACGGACCTATTATTCCAGATTCAGTTAAAGATTTGCATCGTTTGGCGTCTGTTTGTAATAATAAGAAAATGAATTCAAGAATTGTCAGTGAAATGAGTGCCAAAATATTTCTTCATTCATTTATTAAACAAATCCAGAAAATGGAGGAAAAGGCGATCGTTGTTCAAGTTTATGACCACTCATTTGATGTGATGATATTAAATTGCGGAGTTATATGCAGAGTATATTTGGATCAATTACCGATTCAACACTTCAAGTTTGAAACCAAAAACTCGATAAATAGTATAACTTTAA
This sequence comes from Phthiracarus crinitus, assembly GCA_034698025.1. Lineage (NCBI taxonomy): Eukaryota > Metazoa > Arthropoda > Arachnida > Sarcoptiformes > Phthiracaridae > Phthiracarus > Phthiracarus crinitus. The sequence goes on from JAQGAW010000881.1 coordinate 19,154, forward strand.
TTTGGAATGAAAATTGTTTTTCGCTTACAACCGCTCGAATCGATAGAGAAAAGTACGTTCAAACTATTATCCCGTTTGCTATCGTCAACATTGAAGTGTCTGTCAATCAAGAAGATAGTAATAAATTAAACGCTTTATTGATTCCAAAATTATCGGAATTACAATTGCAATGATTTAATAACTTAAAAACCGTTTAAATTATTTCATATTTATTTAATAATTTTGTATTAATTTTATTTTGAAAATACTGATGAAATGATTTTTATGTTTGTTTGTACAATGAAAACGTATTAATGATTAACTTATTATAAGCATATACCGTAATTAAAGTTATATTTATTTGGTTGTTTGGGACAATTTTTAACATCAATACTTTGTTACATTATTTATAACTTTACGAAATTTTATTATCTTTTATTGAAATTAAATTAATTTCCATATTTGGTGCGCACTTGAGTGCAAATTCATAAATTTTTAAGGCCCGATTTAAGTCCGACAGTCAATCCCGAACCCGATTAATTTAAATTTACGAAAATCTCATTTTCCTTCGAAAAATTTAATTTAAAAATAAAAAGTTAAATATATTTAAAATCCTAAAAAACAATTCACGCATTAAGAACTGGTAATAATAAAGTACCGTATTATGATTAATAATGGAGGAAAGCTCAGACAAGCTTAAGCACTATTCAACCCGAAACTATATATTTAGTGTAAATCTGAAGCTCAAAGCTCAGAGTTTATTGAGCTTAACGTTACGTTAAATTTACAGTATGAGCTCAAACATTAGTCCTGTGAGCTCATAAGCTTTAAGAGCTTTAATGACAAAAAATTATATAAAATGTATGAGTTTATCTAAATGTATAACGAAATAATTTACTAATTGTATAGATTATAACAATAAATATCGCATAAGTCAATATTTTAGTTAATATAAATAAAATTTTACTATTAATTATTTATTATGTTTTGTTTTAGAAAAATATATTTTTACTTGTAAGCTCAATATTGTAATGTTGATATTTATCTGTCCATTTCCTTTTGAAATTATTATCTTTATTTTACATTTTATTGATTATTTTAAATTAATTGTTAAAAATGATATTAAAAATCCTGTCGTTTAATGTTTTAAATCCTGTTGAAAGTACTATAAAATAATGTCAAGTTTAACTTTATTTTCAGTATTGATTTTGTAGTTTAAAGTTGTATAATCAAATAAATTAATTGCAGTGAAGTGAAGTTTGTGACAGTTTGTTGTGTTCGTATCTCGAATTCTTTACATTGGAGGCACCGAAGAGGGATTCGGCAGTGTTAGAGCTGTGGACCGATTTCGTTTAAACTGCAAGAGAGATAACTCTAAAGGAACTGAATACGATTATTGGATACAACCAAACGCTTGGCCTGTAAATCGAATCCTGAACACAGAGAAATTGAAAAGGGAAGTTCGAGGTTACAACATCTACAACCGTTGAAATTGTATTCAATGTAATTTATAATTTATTTTCAATACTCATTATTTCGAAAAATAATTTATAATTTTACAAATCATTAATATTTAAATTTTAAATTGTACTTTAACTGCATTTTACTATGAATAGCCAAATTTATACCACTGTAAATGACGGAGACAATGAGCGTGTACCCAAATATTTCTGTATAAACCCAAACAGTTATCTAACCTTTGAATGCAAAAATATGGCATTAGAACATATAATAATATGGCATTTCTTAACACCAGGACTTCAGGGCATATTTGAACGAAAATGGGTAAATAAAATTCGTAAATACCAGAAATGTTTTAGTGGAAATATTGGACCCTTTTCCGAAAGAAAATACAATTCCTAAAGATGTTTGCAGTTTAAACATAAATTGTTTAATGTGTAAGAAAATTAATTTCCATTTTGCTAGACCCAAAGGGTACATAACTTGGTGGCCAACATCTATAATAAAAATTATGACAATCAATAATACTATCTTTGGATTTATGGATGGCCGAAAAGAACATATTTATTTCCATTTACAGTATTTCCCATTGAAATGCTTAATTTGTAATTATAAGTTTATTTATATCGAAGATGCGCTCAGACATATCCGTCATGTCCATTGTTAAAGTTTAATTGTTTCTGATAGTTTTGTTATGAGTGAAAGAATATTTACTATATAATCCTATATTAATCAGTTGAATTATAGCGAAGATGAATAATTTCGAGTTGGCGTTCGATTCAAATCTAGACACTATGGTATACCCAATGTATTTTTGTTTACTTGAATGCGATTTTAAAACATTACGACGAGGTGAAGTTGAAAGCCTCTTATCTAATCATTTTAACGATAAAACTCCAAATGTTAATCATTGTATTAAAGAACATCAGTACTATCAACAAAGCGTACACAATGATTATTTGATGATGAGAATTCACTCAAAAGAAAAATCGTTTAACCTATACTCCGATTGTCTTACCTGTTTGGGTCTTAACCAATTTTATTTTCAAAACTATCATATTAATATTGATTTTAATATTTAGCCTATGTACACTATGTTTGGTGACTTTATTATCAAAATTGCAACTTATAATGCTTACATCTCTAATCGAATTTCGTCACCAATTGGTCATCAAAAACAACATTTGCGTTACAGATCCTACACTAGTTTGGTTTGTTCAAAAGACAACCCAAAAAGATTTTCAGTTTTATAAATTAATTTCAAGTTAAATTTTATTTCAGTATTGATTTTGTAGTTTAAAGTTTTGTATAATCAAATAAATTTATTGCATTGAAGAGAAGTTTGTGACAGTTTGTTGTGTTCGTATCTCGAATTCTTTACAATATTAAGCTCAAAGTACGTACAAATGATTAAGCTTCAGCTCAATTTCAATAGTGTACCCTAAAGTTTCAACGATATCCCACAGTCTAAACAATATAAAAAGTGATTTTTATCAAAAATATGGTTATGCGGGATATAAAAGAAAATTTTATAATAATAATACTTTAGGTCGAGAACAGAATAATTTATTATTAAAATTCTATATTTTCTGAAATAAAGTTCTATGCGTCACTAATATCTATTGTATTTCGATTAAATACTTTCTCGCATGTGTTTCAGTATTTGGTATAGACTAATGTGCTTCAATGATGAATAGCATTACGTTAGTTTACAAACATATAGGTCAAATTTTTTGTCATACTTTATATATGAGATATAATTACTAAGTTCGGGTTATAAATTAGGAGCGGGATATTAAATATGCAAAATAACTTTTGGTCAAAATTGTAATATGCGAGCTATACATGAGATCGGGTTATTGTTGAAAAGTTAGGCTCATTTATTCTGAAGATCCAGTTCAAGGATTCCAGGTTTTGAGTTTAAGCTCATGAGTTTCAAGCTCAAGCTCTACGAGATCAAGCTTTATTCCGTCTTTATTTATGAATAGATATGAGTTCAAAGAGATTCGGTTACGCAATTCATACTAGAGTTTGAAATTATAACTAACTCAATGGAATGGAAATGGAGTATAATTGAGAAAATGTTTGTATGCAGTTTATATGGATTTAGAATAGAGTTAGTATGGAGTTTGTATGGATTTTCATCATGAATCAACAGCACCTGAATCTAGTTTTTTGAATGTTTTTTTAATCGAAAGGCGATATAAAAAGCATAAATTTCAAATGGGAGGAAATTAACCGTTAATGTTAATGTAAATATTTTAGCGACACTGGACTCATATCTTTATTAAATTAATTGATTAAGCGTTAGATGCGATGCTTGCTTAACCATTAAATAGCACTGTATTCAAATTAACACAATAACAAAAAAACTTTATTAACACTAAATGCTTACAAAATATAGAAAATGCGTTTACAATACGAAATATCGATTATTAATGCTATGATATGCTTAAAAGCTTAATGCTATGCTAAATGCTTACTGCTGAGACTGAATGCTCGTATTGGTGTGTTCGTAAGCTGACGATGTGCTCTTATATAGACAATTTAGTACTAATTAGTCAGTACTGAAATATGAGTTATACAAATAATAAGGGAATATGAACTAATAGTAA
>JAQGAW010000882.1:0-23182 GCA_034698025.1 Phthiracarus crinitus
TTCAAACCGTAATTTTTGTTTTATGTTCTCATATGTGCAATGAAAATAGTACTATTATATGCATACTATAAAATCAAGTGAGTAACTCTCGTTTAGACACACGTTACTTTGCAACCCTTAATGTATCATAACAATACTGTATTTAAGAATTTTTGAGAAACGCTAATATACTTATTTAATCACAGATCCAATTCGATTGAACACAAATGATCTTAACACTCAACCAGAGCTAAACTTTGATCTGTATATAAATACGGTACATTTAATTTAAATAGAACATCAAAGAAATATCATTGTGACACTGCATAGAAATAAATATAGGTTTGTTAACAAAAATAAATAGTTCACACAATACGGAAGCGTATGTTCAATAACTCTACTCTAATGAAATCTAAATATTTAATGACAAATATAATAAATACTTATAAATAAATATTACAACTAATAAATACGATCAAACAAGTTAATTGGAAATAGGAAATTACATACAATGTCCCGAATAACCTTTGAAAATGCATTTTTAATTGCAACGTCTTAAACATTTACACCATTTAATTATTACCTCTAATTTCAGTAATTTTTAGAAATTATACGTAAAGTGTAGTCTGAACTCAATAGTTGTTTGCGATGAAATATAGATTACAAGCTTATATATTCAATATAAATATTTATTTCGGAAGAAAGTAAGTGATATAAAGCTCTTTAATTATGTAATGAACAATTAGTAATAAAATATGTTAATTACGTTACGGAATGGTATTTAGACTATAATGTCCAAGTTTATGCTCATTAAGCTTTGCGTTGCCTTTTAGTAATTAAATAAAATAATCACTCAAATGCTACTTTTTTTTATCTGCAGTGAAGTAGAACTTAATTAAATTTTGAATAAATTTTTTAATTTAATGAAATGCGATTCAAATTTTAGATAAGAATTTATAACACCTTTTTATTCCTGTCTGACTTTTTTATTCCTTTATTAGAAGAAACTACTCATAAATATTTTAATAATACATATTTTTATTTTTATGTGATATAAGTTTTGTGAGAGCTTTGCTTTAAAATTAATTCGTTTATAAAATATTTGTTTTCAAAAAACTAGAAAAGTTTGCGTTTTTGTTGATAATGTCAAATAGTTAAGAGATTGTTTAATATATATTTACTTTAAGTATTATTTCCATAAAGAAGTAAATTTTTTGTTCAAAAAGCGTTAATTTAAAAATCATTTCCATTTAATCTTACATTGAAATGTGTACACATAAAAATGCGATTTCGACCAATTTTTTTAAACATCAATCAGAAATTTTCTAATAGGTGTCGTAAAAAGTGAGCAATAAATCAAAATACAATTTAATTATATGATTTAACCATTAGGTATATCAGAAACAACCGATTTTTGAGCTAATATTTATACCATTGCATAACTTATTTCTATATAAATCATCTTAAGCTACCATTTCTAATTAAATTTAATTTATTACAAAAGTAAATTAACCATAAAATCTTAAGCTTAAAGCTTGAATAATACTTTAAAATTTAACAAATGTTCATAACATTAATTGAATATTAATTAATTTCGAAAATTTTTATAATAAACCAGAAATATTTATAAAACACATCTAAAGCTAATTACTACAAAAAAACAATTATAATGTGTTAATAATTATAGTGTTTAATGAATTTTCAGAGTTTTTAAAGCTATAGAAATCTAATTTTAAAAATTTGCATTTTATTTTATCGTGAAAAACCTTTTCGTCAGGAAAAGTAAAACTTCCGCGAGTTTTATAGGAAATATTTTCGTTAACGATAGCTATAAATCAAGGAAGTTATTAATGATTATATTATTGATTGTTTGATATGTAAATGTGAAAAATGGTAATCGAAATTTAATATTTTAATCACAGGTAGATTTTAGTGATATCGCTGTTCAAAACGAGGAATTTCTACAAAAGCTCAACTTTTGGGTGTTTAGTGTTTGCCTAAAATTAATTCCGTGTATTTTACTGACAATTTTAAGTTTGGCTTTAATTCGTGTACTGTTGGAAGCAAATCGACGCCAACAGAGACTGCACGCGTCAAGTGTACCATTAAAAAACAATTCATTTCATAACGCATTTCAGAAAACGGAGAGCGAAAGGCATCGAAACTCGTCGCAGCAAAGTAGTGATCGCACAACGAAAATGTTAATCGCAGTTTTAATCATGTTTCTGGTCTGCGAATTCCCGTCAGGAATCTTAGCGCTGTTAAGCGGTTTACTCGGAAAAGTATTCTTCCGAAACGTTTACAATAATTTTGGCGATTTAATGGATATGTTGGCGCTAATTAATTCTGCTGTCAATTTTGTGCTCTACTGTCTTATGTCGCAACAGTTTAGGAGAACTTTTTCGCGATTGTTTTGTCTGAAATACGAGACTGATATGAGACAATTGACTGTTTTGCAGTCGCATTCCGTTAACGCTAACACATGTAACACTACATGCGTCTAACACTATCATTGTTATTAAATTATAGATATTATTTCTATAAATAATGTATTTATCGTATAAATGTATATACAGTTGTCATATGTTAACTTTGTTTCACTTAGTTTTGACATTATTCAAACAACAGAATATCACATCACTATTTTATTCTAATTTTTTTGTTTTGTTAAGCAAAACGCAAATCAATACGCGATTTAATCTATTTTTAAGATTTGTTAAACGGAAACACACTTACACTTGATATTTTTTTGTTGAATTCCTAGTCTACGATTCTATGCCAAAAAAATTTCGAAAAGTTATTTAGAAGTAAAATAAACATTTTAATGATTACAAGTAAGCGATTCATCGAAATTCAAATGTCATGCGAATAACCTATAGATTAACGCATTTCAATTATTTATGCATAATATAGATATATATAAGATATAATAAGGTATATAAACGTATGTCATTTCAATAAATTATATTTAAATTATTTTTTATTAAAAAAGTATTATTTTGAAATTATATGATTGAAAAGTTTTGCGTTGATTTAATTTTAAAAATAGCGATATGTGATCAAAAAATATGTAAATTTGTAACCGAATTAGAATAATCATTAACAGAAGACAGTTGATATAAATAAATGTGATCATAATATTTACATTCACAATTCAAACAGTGAAACACATATATCTATACCATTGGATTTGCCAAAATCTCTATATTTTAACTCGAGTTTATGTGCTCTTAAAATAAAAATATTAACTTAGAAAATAGCGATTTAGATCCAGTTTTTTTTTCATTGTCATCACGTAATTGTGGATTCTTTTCCAAGATCTTTATAAATGTGATATTTATATGCAGTTGAATGCGATCATAAAATTAAATAAAGAGCCATATAATTCCGTACGAGTACTCGAGAATTTTTACATTATATTCTAATGGGTTTATTGCATTTTGTGCATCACATTCACTAAAAAATACTGGGGATTGTAATAAACGTATATATAACATAAACCAAGTCTTATTCCTATATCTATTTGGGATGTTTAAGTTTTGCAATAGTAATTCAAACCCGGAAAATATTTCATAAATATTATATCGAAGTGATGATATGTGTACCGAATAGGGATAGAAAATCATTCTCTCAATTACACTACAATACCTCGTCGTTTTATGACACTATCACATCTATTCTAAGAAACTCGAGAAGAATATTAACTTTTAGTGTGAAAGAGAATAGAGTATATTGAGATCGCATTTTTTTATTCAAGCCGAGGGGAAAACAAAGTTTGAAAAAATATTATGGTTGTACGGTGTTGTGACTCTATCAACATTATTGATTTGAGATTTATTTTCCATAAGTTCTGTCGCAACTGACGCGTGAGTGCAACAAAATTTTAAATAAAGATATATATAATGAAAGACACGTTTAACTATCCATTATTATTTTCTAGCATTTTATTATTTATTTGTCTGCATATCATTCTCTTACATCACAACTTTTTGTTTTAATACATAAAATGTTGAGATGAGTATTATTAGAAAAGAAACATAAACTTTGACGAATTGTCCAAAAATTAAAATGCAAACACTATCTCGATGTAGCTTTTATTAAAGTATTTTTCTTATGATTAGCCAAACATTTAATTTTATGCAACACAAATATAAGATATAAAGACTGTTAATAATACAATTTTTTTATTTTATTCTTTCATCATTTGAAAATATTGATCGGTAATGCATATATAGAATTCAACACCCAGTGATTTATGAGTATAAGACATAGGCATATAAAATGCACGAATGGATTGAAGGATATGGTTATTTCTCGAAAGAAGAATAGATTACTTTTAGCGATCGCATATAAAACTAAAATAAACACACTTTTTAAAAAAAATTTCAAATGATGCTTAGCTTAGTTTGTAAATGCGCTGTACTTCTCATTATTACAAAATAAAATCGTTTATTTTGATTAGTTTTAAGATGAATTTTACGAGTGTTTGTCGTCTATTCTTTTAAGAGACTCTTTAATGAAAAAATAATGGTTTTAATTATTTTGGAAACTTTTTAAATGAAGATTTTAAATAAACGCTTTATTTAATCGCGTAAATAAACTTGTTTTAATATTTTATTTGAATCATACTTAATGCCTTCAATTATACAGTATATACAAAGAAAATATCGAGTATATCTGTGTTTATTTTATGCAAAATAATATATTTATTGAAAAATATTAAAATAACATTTCAAAATTCTATTTGCTTTTATTCATTTTATTTCTTGTTCAATCAGACACTGTTGCACATTAAATCATATAGTATTTGTCGAGATAAGTGGACAAAATCCACATATATTTAAATAAGTTTTTTTTAAATCTTTCAAAATAATTCTCTCTTCACTAACATATACACGTTATGGCAAATACTTTTTGAGTCATTGATTGAAGTAAAATAAACCTTCAGAGAAACGTTTGGGAAAAATTCTGAACAATTAAGTATGAGATATGAAACGACATGTATTTTTAGAAATGTGCATAAATGTGAAAGTTTTGCTTTTAAGGATAAGAGAACAACGCGAATGCTGTGAATGACAATTCTTTAAAAGCATGAAAACTAGTTTGAAGTAATAAATAACAATATCTTATAAAATATAAACGTCTTGTAATTTTTAAGATAGAAATTTTAATTTAAATAAATATTTAATCGCACTTTATGGCACAAACTAAACGGAAATCGTATAAATATACATAAGAAAAGTTACAATACAAGTATTTTAAAAACTTGAAAATGAAAATTTCTATGTCCAGTTCATACCCAGCTGTGGACTATAAATACTTGACAATTACTGTAATCCAATGCAAAAATAGCACAACTAAAAATTCCAAACATTTTATGTAAGAAAACACACAAAATTTGTACATATATATGCACGTAAGAATCGAAATATATTTATTCAAAATGTGTATAATCGAACATCAGAATTGAAACTTAATGATGATATATTTTTTAGGTGTTCATTATTTAATTATATCAAAAAATGTAATTGTATATAAAATTTTTAATTTTGAACTAAAAATTTTTTCCGGCGAATTTATTCGGAATATTTAATTATGAAAAACTAGAAATAAGACATCTCTCCAAACTCAGCAAAGTTAAGCGACAATTTTTTAAAAATTTATATTTCTCAAACGCTTTCATAAAATGTTAAAAAAGAAGGTAATATTTCATTAAAATGCTTAATAATATATGTATTTAATTACTGAAGAGAATAAGCCTGCTTTCAGCTGACGAAAATAGTATCAAATTATTTAAACAAAAACCAAAGAAATTATATATTAAAAAACTAAATATGTTAATATGATTAAATAAACTACCCCGAATAAAATATACCCTATTCTGCTTTTTCCCTGATTCCCTTTGATCTTACAATTCTTATGAGCCCTTTTACAACCCAACCTGTCCCTAACCTACTATTTTTGTCTCTACTCGGCCAGTTCCGTCCCAACCTGAGCGCTTCCTTTCCGTGCCTGCAAGTCCATCCACCTCTTGACTCCTTCCGTCCGTACTTAGTTTTTCGCCACCTTAACCTTCCTCTAGGAGAATTCTATCCTCTTTGAGTAATTCTTCATTAAACTCGTCTAAATTAATTCATATATATAGGTGTCAGGTGTGAGTTTTTTCTACATAAACGCTATAAGAGGCCCACATTCTCAAAACCCTCTGATATGCACTCTACTCATTGAGCTTATAAAGGGATATTACAAATACTAATAATTGAAAATATTAGAATACTCAAGTCCACTAAAGTACCCAAAAATTGTGCAAACGTAACAAACTATAACACTAATTAAAAAATAATAACATATCCCATTAACGTTTCCATTACCTGCATTCCCTAACGTTTTGCATACTGTAAACTAAAATATTCAAAACTCAGTTTGAATCAGTAAGGAGTGACAGAACCAATCAGTATGAATGGTAGAACTTTATAATCAGAAAATTTAGATTATTTATTATTTATAACTAGTAATTTTAATTTGTAAATCAATTTGCTAATAAAATTAGATTTTTTATAATTATTTTTTAATAATCTGGCAAAATAAAGACTACCATTCCATTAACAGTGCTATTTTCAAATTCCATTAAACGTGAAATGTTAGCATAATTTTCGATCACTAAAAAAACACTTTGAATTTTATATATGATTTTAATCACATATTTAAAACTATAAGTCAAAATGAGTATTATGTCATTAATATTAACTAGAAGTAGAGCTCATATCAACAGCAGTTATAAATTATGCATAGATATTCAATTAGATTAAAATAAATTATGTATAAAAGTAGTAATAATGAGATAACGAAAATAGTCGATTCTATTACTGTACAGTATGTCACATTGTAAATGATGAGTTTTTATGTGAAGTTTTAAAAACTGATTTAAATCCGATAAGTGAACCCAAAAAATTAAATGAAACTGGAAAATCCAATAAATCTTTATTTTCCTCAAACTTTAGGAAATTCATTGTTTATTTAGTTTGAAATTATCGTATTTAGAAGATAACGCTACGAATAATTTTAGTTTTAATCAGAAAATAGGAAATTATCTTTATTTATTGTTCAAAGTAAATTTAATTAATCTTAATTGGAAATTCGTATTTTTATATCATTAGTGATTATTATCCCATGAGAATCAATTCACAATAAAAATACTAAATATATTGTATGATACAAGTTTGAATATAGATAGTAAAATTGTAAATTATAAGATTAATTTGTTAATTCAACATATTATGATTAATTAGTTTAAAATGGTATTTGTTATTTGCAAAAATGCAAATTTTCTCGTTTCAATATAATATAAATAATTATACTGTATGTACAATATTGCTAAAAGTTATCAGAATATAGGTTCACAGAAATGTCTAAAACTAACGCATGGCAAAAATCTAATCTATATTTTGATATAAATGACTCAAATAAAATTCTAAATTGACACTAATCTCCAAACTTAGTAAAAGTTATTATTGCGGATTTTAGCCGTACAATTCTGTATCACTCATTCAATTTTATAATTAACAAGTTATATAAAAATAATGTTTAATAAAATAAATTTCTTAATTACTTACATTTTTAAAGTTGTTATTTTCATTATTTAGACAATTATAATAGATTTATATATCCGCTTATCTTTAGTGAAATATTGAATTTTGGATCAATTATGTTATGCAATATCTTTTGATTTACAGGTAATGTAATTAAAATCTTTCGGTCGGTTAAACCGAAGGGTTTCTTATCTGTTAAGTTCGGGTTAATTAAACTTGCTGTCTGTTAACCAGAATCAATTCTAGAACCTGATTATCAATTATAGTATTGAATGTAGTTTCTTAAGCATCCAATAAGAAAATTTTTATATTAAACAAAACCCGACCAAACAGTTTTGAGCCCGAGCCCGACCCGACAAATTTGTCGGGTACCCGACCCGAACCCGACATTTCGGGTACCCGTTTACTAGTCTAAAATAGAGAATTTAGCAAATACGGAGGTAATGTCAATAGTAAACTCGTAGACACCAATTATTCCAATTATTTTTTAGGTATTTCGATTATTTAACAGTTTTTATTAAATATTTAATAATTTTATTTAAGTAATTTTATAACTACAGTGATAGCAGTTTCACAAAATTTTCCTATTTTTGTGGTTATTTTATTGCTTTTCTGAAAATGCATTGAATTAATCGATGTATAAAATCTGTAATTACAAATAAATTACTGATACTGTAAAATAAAAATGATGCGCATATGCTCGAGCATGAGTTTGAGTTATCTCAAAAAATTAAAATGATTTCATGCATAATTCATATGAAATTACTTACTGAGTTTAAATCTTAACAAAATTTAAATAACAATAAGCATTTTATTATTTAATTTTCTGGAATTAATGAAAAAAATATTAGTTTACACAGTGTTTCAGTTGGTGTGTACGTGACGAATGTGTGGCAAACAACTGCCCTTTGAATAATACTGAGCGATAAACTTTAAAAGTATACTCAAGCTTTAACTAAACAGTAATCGCGTATTGATATATATCTATAGTTAACTTTTATTCAACTTAATTGTTAATGAGTTTTTGTTTTTTTAGTTGTCTGTTAATGTTGAAAATAGCTTATCACAGATCAACGAATTGTATTGTATTTGTCTACTGAAGCGCGTCGTTATCATCGAAAATATTCCTCTACAATGCACTTCAAGTTTAAAGAACAAAATACATTTGGTTTGTACACGTATTTATTTGCTATAAAAAGCAACAAAAAAACAATACTCTAAAAATTATTTACTAAAAAATCGTTTTTATAGTTTAATAATTTTTTTTCATAACACTAATTACATTTCCAAAAAAAAACATAATATGAAAACAGAAGAAAGAAAGAACGAATCGTTAATAATTATAGATCGATATCCAGATCGTATACCAGTAAGTAATGCACTAAATCTTTATACTATATTAAGCTGTTTCGCTTCCAATCAATTAATTATAAAGTGTTAAGCTTTAATGACGCGTAATGATAATAATCATTTTGTAAGGTAATAGTGGAGAAGAAATCTTCGAAGAGATTAAAAGGAGGCATTGATAAATTTAAATACTTAGTGCCATACGATCTGACAGTATCGCAGTTTCAATGGATCATCAGACGAAAAGCGCATTTAGACGCCACGACAGCAATTTTTCTTACGATTAACCAAACTCTGCCAACCGCTTGGTATGCAACTATTCGTACATTTTATTTTAAGTGCCACATCAAACCATATGATAGCTATACATTATTTTCTCCTAATCTTAATTAATCTGTTGCTTAAATAATTTTTTATAGCAACTCGGAGTTTTTACAATTATTGATTTGAAATCGATTTGATATTAATAATGTTAAGCACTTTATGATAAGCAGTGTATTTTTAATTAATGTGTTCTTTTTTCACATCTTTTCAATAATAACATAATCGCTTCTAATTTAATGATTTAAAATGCTATGATTACTTATTAATTAACAGCGCATTAATGGGTGAACTATACCAACAGCACAAAGACGACGATGGATTTTTGTACATAATCTATAGCGGAGAGAACACGTTTGGATAATCACCGTTAATTAAATTGTTGTTTATAACCATTTCATTTATAATCAATATTAATACTGTTATGAACTATCATTTAATAAAAATGTACAAAAATATAATGCTCTATCTTTAAGATTATTTAAATTTATTAGTTTAATGTACTATATATCTATTTTCTGACTTATATTCCTAGTTTTTTACATAACATTTTCTATCCACGCATTGTTTGATTTCAATATGTGATTTAATGTAATTTAATTCAATTATTTTTTTAAAAATCAAATTTTATGCAATAAATAATTTGAAAATATAATGATTAGATTTACTAATAAAGAAAAACATTTCAGTTTTCAAACTATTAAAATAAATTATAAAAATTGTTTCAACACTTCTGTAATATCATTCTTTTTTAATAAAGTATAAAAATAATTGAATTCTTTTAAAAATGTTAGAATCTAATCATAATTAATTGTCAAATTGTGTGGTAAATTATTTAATTTAGTGATATCAATCCGCCGTTCAATGTTTGACAAATAACAATAAAATTGAATATTAATTGTTTTCCTTTGTAACGCAATCGCTATCAATCTATCAATAGTTATGTCCGTTATTTTCATATCAATAATAAGCCAAATATCTTCGATAAAATGACACGAATTGATGAGATGACAAACACCAATATCTGTAATATCATTCAAACTCAAATATCGGTTTTGATAATTACTATGCGTTAGATGTACTTTTTTCAACATTTTCAGTTCAGACAGCGATAGTAGAAACTGATCGGTGAGTGGTTTGCTTGTCTGCACTCGTATACAACGAAGATTGGAAATATGTTGTCCGATATCTTTGAAAAATTCATCAGTTATTTCTTGATACATAAAACTTAAATCTTTTATATTAGTGCACAATTTAAAGCACTCGCACTTGCATTCAATCTGTTTATCTCGTTCAGTGTTAAAGAAGATTTCAAGAGTTTTTAAATAAAAAAACTTTGAGAAAAAATGAAGTATAGTTGTAGGCGTCAAATCAATGGTTATAAGAAAAGTAAAGCTTTTAAGTTTTCTGCAATTTTCCGCAATATCTATTAAAATGTTTTCTATATTTATATCTTTATAATATTCATCTAATAAATACATTAAATTAATGCGTAACTGTTGCAGATTCACAAATAAAATAATGTATTGATGAGCATCGCGTTCAAACCGTATACAAGATAAATTCAAGTTTTTCATTGTTTTCCTATATTTTTCAGATATTATTTTAAGACAACCAATATTTTCTTCGTGTGATTCGTCTTGTAAAACAGTTATAATTTCAAGTTTTGGTAAAATCGCTTTATCTTCACTAATAATTTTTGAATAATCATTATCATATGTATCTATTTGTTGAATGTTTGGACAATACATTAGAAACTTCTTTAAATCATCAGTGCTATAATAGTTTGTGTCATAAATACTCAATTTCTTTATTTTTTGCCCATAATTGAGTCCAAACTCTAATAATCCAGTTTCAGTGATGCCAATCACTGAAACATTTTATGTTGAACTCCAAATAATTTAAATAATTATTAATTACTTGAAGATTACTGTCACCAAAATAACACAATAATTCAATATTTCCGTTACACCTTTTCAACACGTATTCAAATTCATGTTTTTTAATTTCACGATAATTTCGTTGATGTTCTGCCAGTCGTTTCGCAAAATTATTGATTAGCATTGTTTTAAAACGTAATTTCGAACAGTTTTCATCTTCATTTACACTCTTAATTCTGAACAATACTATGATACTCTGTGTGTGATATGTGCATCTTTGCCACTGTCTCGACACGCGTTCAAATTTGATTTTATCAATTAATGGCAAACCCCTTAAAATCTGTTCAACCATCTCATCGCATACGTTTGAAAACAAATCCATGTGTTCCGAAATATTACTTTCTTTATCATCTGATTTAATGTTTGCTATGACTGTATCTGACATTATCTCTTCAATCGTAATTATTATCAGTTTCTTTATGATTATTTAATTATAAATTTTCAGTTTAATTACTATCCTATTTAATAATTTAACAATTGTTGCATGAGATGATAAAATAATAATGTGATTATAAAATATGAATTAATATGGTTAATAATTAATAACGGGTAAACAATTAAGTTTATTGTTGTTTTTTATTTTAAGCAATACAGTAATGCCATGAAAACAATAGGTGTATATATATAAGAATACATTTAATAGGAATTAGAAAATCAAGGTTTTTACAAATATATGAAGCACTTTAGATGTCACCAAAAACAAAATTTTTTCAAAAATTTTTAAAAAATAGTTTTTGAAGAATCTTCAAGATTTTTATTACAGTTTTATAATTATGCAAAGCCTGAATTCGCCCAGAAATTGTCATTTTTAAACCCCGAAATCATACAGAATTTGAATGATTTTTACACCGAATTTGGTTGTCATTAGTAATCATATTCAACCTATAAATTGTTACGTTTATTTAGTAATGCAAAAATAATGTTTTATTTTAACGGAAGCCTAAATTATTTTAGACTAATTGGGTTTTTAATAATACTTAACAAAAATCAACTTATTGAAAATTTAGTGTTAAAAACTGAAATTGAATCACATGAACAGTTTAAAAATAATTATTGTTGTAAACTTATTAATGTTTTTAAATATATGATAAAATCTCGAACAATAAAAGAGAAGCGCATTATAGAATTTGATGTAATAAAAACGTGAAGTAATAAGTATCGTATCATTGAAGCCAATCATTAATAAATTTTTTAAAATAAACACTATAATGAAGAAATAAAGACATAAAGTGAGGCGAGGCTGAGGTTAGAAAGTGTAATACAATAATAATATAACTTATATGGTGGTTACGGTCTATAACTGCTTGCAGTTATTAACCATTTAAAGAAACATAGTTTGTTGTCGACATATCGAATGAAATCTGGGTAAACACAAAGAGCTGTTTCGGTTTATTTGTTGAGAAAACGCATTTAGAAAAATAAAACCTAAGCTGCAGTGTTGTTAATTCTTTAAATGCGTTTTCGTTATTTTATTTTGTTTTAAACAAACGTCAAAACTTCATGCCAATACTTTCTTAATTAATTGCCAGAAATGCAAACTGTTTTTCTTATTTAATAAAGACAGTGTTTGTATATAGAAAATTGATGCTAAACAATAATTCCAGTTTTTCCCTAAAATCCTGATATTCTACGCACAAAATTAAACATTGGCTGCTATTTATAATAGATTCTTAGTATTTATTCAATTGTTAAACTGCTCTAATGCTGACGATGAATGCTTTGCGCTTATTTTGATGAATTGGTTGCAAATGGTTTGCAATTTCGATTCAAAGCCATCAAAGCTTGTAATCCGTGACCAAATTTCATTAAAAGCAAATCACATAATTTATTTTATTGTTATTATTTTTGGAGAAATTAATATAAATAATTAATCGCTTAACTTTTTTTTAATTCTTTATAACTTCGCATTAATCCTCATGTCATTAGTTTTTGGATTAAAACCTAATGTCTATTCGCGTATTTATATTTTTAGTTTTGTATAATTTTTTATTATTTTATTAGATTACATGCAATTGTGAATTAATGTCTTATTTTTTGTTTTTAAAAATGTATACATAAAGATTATAAGTACAGTAATCGCACTTTAGAATATGAAAAGTGCATTATATATATAAGTTTATTTTTAGTGACCTAAAATTTTTATTTACTTACCACTAATAAATTTTATTAACATTTAAACTCTATTCAAAAACATTCCTACAAACATACCCCAATTTTATTTATTTTTAAAGGATTATTTCATAAAAAAATTTTGAAAAAGTATTACAGATTAGTTTTATAAAAAGTATTACAAAACGTAATCAGCAAAAATTTTCGAACGAAATTTTTTAGAAATAAATACAAAATGAAGTTTGAAAGATAACACTTTATTGAGATGAGAAGTGCTGAACTACTGTACATCTTAATCATTGAGGCATTGAAATTTTCAATTTGAAAATAGTTAATTACAGATTATAAAAAGACAAAATAACTTCAATTAAAAGGTCTGATTAGACCAAAATAAGTAATTTTTAAGTAAACAAATTAAAAGAATCAAACGATTTTTAATTTCGATAAGATTTTATAAAATAATAGTTTATTTGGCTATTTTACCGGTACTATTAATTTATTGTTTAATAATGAAACATCCATTTTTGATCTTATTTTCTGGATATGCCATTGTAACTTTAAAAATAATGTAAAGCCTGAATTTTGTTTCAGTTAATTTTAAAAAAAACTTTTTTAAATTAAAAATCTATTTTTAGTTCACTTTTTTCACAAAAGTAGAGCTTTTTCTTTTGACACTGTCCGCCCGTGTGTCCGCTTTAGCTCTACCATAGTTATCAGCACATATTTCGTATTAATTAATAAAATGTTTAATTTAAAACTTATTATAAATAAACTGTTTTTCTAAAAAGTCAGCTCTCTATAAATATGACGTTCTTGTTTTGAAATAAAACAATAATTTAATGAAAAACTTCAAATATTGTGTAATATAATTATTGAACTTAAAATTTTTTAAACGATTAATAAAAGATTTTTACCCTTTAATCTAACTATTTTAAATGTCTTATCAATCATCCATTTTTATGGCATATGATTGATATTTTTACTTTTTCTTAAGTAAAAATATAACTTCAGTTTAGTTTCAGGCTTGAATTTGAACATATCATGTTTTGTTAAATTCGGGGTTATATTTAAAAAATCTTTATCGGGAAGTATTTATGTCAAAAATTATCAAAAATTATTAAGCTAATTTTTATTGTGTAAGAATATATAAAATTAGGTTTAAAATAAACAGTATTCGATTATATATAAAAATAAAACATTATTATTATTAATAAGAATATTAAAAATTTACAAAATTACTACAAATAAAATATAATTACAAATTGAATCAAGTTAATAAGTAAAATTAATAAAATATGAATTTATAATAAAAATCTCTTTTTGAAGCAAAATCGGGATAGAGTTTGCATTTCAAACTTTTCGGACACGAGGGCTGTGGGCTTACGATTAGATCGAGAACCTGTCGAAAACATTCTAAGATATCATATCACGGAGTTTATGCATCTTTCATCTTTGAGCTGAAAAATAAGTTTACAGGCAAAGAGTCAAACTCCTCTTGCATTGTATTTGACTGGAACTTTAGGTTATCACGATAAAGTATTTTCAGAAAATTTTCCATCTTTTAACGCTATTTCTCTTAAGATATCAGAAAAATTAGATCAATAATGAGTAAACAGTATTTTGATATTTAGAACATTATAATCAGATTCCTATATTCAATATTTTTCTCACATTATATTAAGATTTTATAAAATCAGTTTATCCGAACAAAACTTTCTCAGCTCACGTATTATTACTGAAAAAATAGATTCGACACAATTACTTACAGTATATGAAGTAAAACCATACTATTTATTCATAACACAGTACATGTATTCTTAACGAAAACAAATTATCTCTTAATCTGTTTATTAAATTTACTGTTTGTTTTGCCTGATTTATCTATTTATTTAATGTGATTAAATTATGATTATTAATAATATTTATTCAGTTAATTCTATTGTGAACATTTCAAGTGGGTTTGTGTTTGAATGTTGATTGAAGAGATACCTACAGACAAATCAGCAGAAATTCTGTCGTAATTTTGTTATTTTTAGTACTATTGGTAAGAATTAGATGCATAATACTGTTAATAAATTGGATTTTATTGTATTAATAGACAAAATGCAATCGTTTTATGTGTCGATATAAGGTTTAAACTACTAAAGTGATAGATTAAAGCTTAAATGCAAAACATGACTATCTTCTCAAGCATAAGCCTACGAATCTATTTTAAGATTTATACTAAAATCGGAGTACAATAAGGTTTAATTTAAAAATATACTCATTCACAATATATTTTTTTGTGATTTCATATAAATTTCGATCTTTGATTATTGACTGTTACTGATTATTTAACAAAGGAAGTTTTAAAAAAATCATTATAAATAATTTAACGTTTATCGCAATGAGTTAGTATATAATTAATGCCTAACTTTTAATAAAAAAATATTCCCTTTAATAATTATACCCTATATCTTGATAATTAAAGGACAAAAAAGTTTAAACGCATATTTGTTTGAGAATAATTTGATCTGATTAACAACTTTTTATTTTTATACCGATATTTAATAATCTATTATAATTAGCCTATCGATAGATTATTTCTTCATGATTGCTAGAGTGAATGATTGAATAAATAATAATCAAAAATAAATAGCGACCTCGATAATCAATGCAATTTTCACTGCACTCATATCTTGCAAACATTAATTTTAACTAAACCAAGGCAATTCTTGATCAGTATCTCATAATTCCTTTTTTAGAAATGCTGCACTTCTGATGGTTTTTATTTTTTTAGAGTTTCTCCGATTTCAATTACGAAGTTACTGTTAACTACAGTAGTAATATGATATTGACATTAAAAAAATCTCTCGAGTCTTAGTAAAAAAATCAATAAAACATAAAATACCAACACTTTTCGTGTTAAAAAATTTATTTTTTAAAAATATATTTACTTTACACTTAAATTACAAAATTTGAACAAAATCAAAAAAGATTAAAAACAATTATACACAACTTAATAATATTTATTATAATCATCCCAATTACTAACATAAGAGTTTCCCCTAATAGTGCTTCGCGGTATAGACTGAGTTCGTCTGTAATAATCCTTAACTCCGCCATAGATTGGTTCATACAATTCATAATTTAAATTAGAATTCGAGTCATAGAGCGTTGTGTACGGATCCGATTCAGACGAGTTGTAATTCGCGTAGTAATAAGATTTGGATCTTTTCTTTTTAGTTAAAGGAGGTAATAATGTATTAATATACCCACTTGAGAATACTTTACGCATTTTTCTCCACGTTGATTGTGGTTGTGCTTCATTTGGCTGCTTTTTCCCGAATTTCGTTACTCTCGCTTCCATTCCTGAATAATATGGGTCTTCATCTAAATAATACATTATTAAGAATTTGGTTTCATATTAAATATCCTTTACAAACCTTGGAAGCGATACTTTGGTTGCATTTTCTTACTGAAACTTTTACTCATTGTACAGAAATCTTCGTCTTGCGAGTAATCAGGTGTTGGTATTTGAATGTGTTTTAGAGTGTGTTTGCCTTGTTTTTTGAATTTACCGAAATCTCTTGGCGGCAATTTTGGTGGCTTTGGTTCCCGAATAGTAGCCTTTTTGAGTAAAGTGCCGTTAGTTGAAGCATAATAGTGTGATTCGTTAACAGGCAGCGAATAAGGATCTTCATCGGACACATGTTTTGACCGATCAAACAATGATACAAATGAAGGTACTTTTATCCGATTTGAATTTACTAGAAAAATGTCATATTATTAGCTTATATAAAGTTACTGATACGAGTTTTATCAATTATCTCATACTCATTGGAAACTTTGATTTAAGCAAATCGAGTGCAACAATATTAATAATCATAACCCAAACTGGAAGTTCCAACATATCTGGCGTGTCCTTCACAAAAGCGATACAACAAATGCATTGGTTTTCTAGTTTTTTCCGATCGGGATAAGCGGATCTCAACTCTCTTGACATATTGCTTTCGAATTTTGTCATATCAAACAGAAAATAAGGTTTTTGACACTCTAATAGTCCATTGTTCTTAATAATATCATTAGAAATGCTAGTATCACTGAACGCATTTTCACATCCCTTTATATATATACCAGCTCTGCTGTAACGCTTTATTACTACATTTCCAGATTCGTCTATTTTAACCCTACAGCCCTATATTACAAAAAGAAAAAAATTTGTAAAATAATTACTTACATCTGGTTTATAAGGCTATACTCGAAATAAAAGCAATTTTATTGCTTCAAAACATTTATTATTATTTTATTTTAAAATTTTTTTCTTTAACGCTATTAGTTTTATTAACTTATCTAACATAATGTTGCAAAGTATTGCTTATGGGCATAATTTATATTAAATAACATTAACTATTTTATGTTCAAATTTTAAAACTCTATATTTCTGTAAATTTTGGTTTTATTTAAACATTTTAGTTATTATTTTTTTAATTAAAAATGGTAAGGCATATCCGCGATAAGAGCTGTTAACAGAAATAAAATAATGAAAAAAAAACTAAAAATAAAAAGTTGAAAAAACTGAAAATGTATTCAATTTCTTACAAATTAAGTTTTATTATCAAAGTTTAACTAATATTGTTTGGTACTTTTAAAAACAAGAATTTCAAGTATGGCTCAAATTATAAATTTATCATAATTAGTCAGTTATCAATAATTAAGATCATTAATCAATTCTAATCACTTTGTGATGGATTACAAAAAAAGAAAACCTATTTTGGTATCATTAATACACGTAAAAATCTAAAATAACTTTTAATACGCTTAGACTTTAAGGTAAAATATTTAATATATGTATTTCATTAAATCGGAAAATGCATTATTATTAAAAAATCTAAATATGACTGCAGGGCATTACATATTTCTGGTTAAATTGAATTTAAGTTTGAAACCCAAACACTTTTACGTGTTACAAACTACTGCTTCTTTGTTATTTTTAATATTTTGCCTCTGAGTTATGTTCCATTTGGTAAAGTTTATTACACGTAATAAATAAATAAATAAGTATCAGTAGACTGCGTTTGAGTGTCAATTAGTCATACTTTTCCTATATATCGCATAATTTCTTCGGTCTTGACATCTCTTAATGGATTTTCGAAACCATTTAAACCGATACGATAGCCATCAAAGCCATCGAGCGTGCCATCAATGGTGAGCACTGGTGCGCGTGCATACGCTTTCGCAACTCTGCGCTTGTTTTCCATGCAAATTATTTTGGCCCATATTTCGTCATCTATTTGTTCCCATTTTTGCAAAATTTCCTGAATATGATCCTAAAGCCAAATAAAATCAAAAACTAGCTTTTTTGTATAAATTAAGATAAAAATTGGAGAAAACATAATTAATTTGTTTTAATCGCACGTTAATAATTTAAAAATTCAACTTAATTAATATAATTGATAACATGTTAGCATTGATTTTTTTTGCTGTTTACAAAATTTTTAAAAATTGCGATCATTTGATTGCATAGAAAGAAATTACCTTAAACATCAATATTATGTATAATTTTTGCGATCAAAACCAATTGCAATTTATTTAAATATTAGCATAGCGTTTAGCATTTTAATGAACACAATTGGATCATTTGAATATCTTAATGGCACAAATGACCGATAATTGCTTTATTTGAAAGAAGGTTTAGAGGTGGAAATTAGGTAAACAATATCAAACTAAATTTTTATGTTTGATTGTTCTTATTTTCAAATTGTATACTCGTTTTTTTTAAAAAAAAGTTAATAGCGCTTTTATCTTTTCGAATGTTTGTTTCTTTGTTGACATTATTTCTCAACAGATTCCCAAAAATGATATTTCAAAATAAAACTTCAGTTTTTTCTGGTCGGAAAAATTGTTCTTAAAATTTGTTACCACACATATTAGTAAAAGAAAATGGGTTTTTTATTTTATTAAAAAGTTTATTGTCTGAGTTGAATAAAATATGAGAAAAATTGAGTTTATTATAAAAACTCTCAGATATGTTTTTTTGTTATCACAGTTTTTCAACCAGTTTTCCGTACAATATATTATTAGTTTTTAAAACTAATTTTTAAACACAATTTATTATAAATTCTGTGACTTATCATTACAATCAGAAGCTTTTATTAAATTTCAAAAAATAATTATCGTTTATTTCATTAATTTTCACATAACTTATGAACATAATGAAGTAAGCAAACACTTTCTAATTGTACAGTATTTACAGGAAACTTATATTTAATCCATTAAAGTGTAATAAGTTCAATCGCATTTATAATTAACGCAATACAGTATACAGTACTATAGGATTATTTACGCTATTGACAGAAGTTAGTTAAGCAATCAAATTATTTAGTAATTAGTCTTACAATATTTACTAACTGTAATGCAGTAATGATTAACGAAGTCAGAACTAGTATCGCATCCCATACGAGTGTAAATCGGGGTTAAATTGAAAATATAAGCAATAGATAATAGATTACCAAAACGAAAACAATAAAAAGTTTGGGAGTGCTCTGAAATATTTAACATCTAATAATGTTTTGTGTGACAATAGGCATATAAATTCAATTATAGAAACTTGAATTAAATTGTGATGGTTATGGACAAAAGAAACTCATTCACAAAAATGAACAAATGTCTAACAATTTTTTGAATGATGATGAGCTTTTCGTAATGCTGTAATTTTTGTAAATTACTCAAAAGTACCTCCAAATTGTTATAACTGACTCATCCATTCATTCTGCCCACAAAGTCCTCCTTTTAAAGAATATTCTAATTTAGCATTGCATTACAAACTAAATTGCATGCGTAATATAACGTTAATATCATAAAAATGAGTATTCGTTAATATAATGTAAAATGAATATATTTAAAGAAAATCACAATGTCATTATACCTGACACACATCAAACGCATCCCACCATAATTTGAGTGAAATTTTAATTAAACTTGTGCTCAATTATTTTATGAATCAAAATTTACTTTAAAAGCATTCTAATATACTGTTATACGTAGTATACAAATGTTTATAAATAAAACAATCTTTCTCTAAATATAAAAAGGTTTTTGCGTTGGAGTTGGAAATCGAAAACTAAAACTCCAATGTTATGGTATTGGCGTTGAGAAAAATAGGGTAAAAATATTGTGGAGAATTATTAATATACTTATGGCTAGGGACGCGAAAATCGTTAGAAAAAAGGGTGCAAAATAGTTTGTTAATCGTTAGAAATAATTGATCAAATCGTGAGAAAAATCGTTAGAAAAAACTTATAGTAAACCAGCAATATTAATATAATTAAAGGATGGGTTTCATTTAAAAATTTAAAAAAGAATGGAATAATTCGAATCTCATCGGATTTAAACGATATTAATTTGATTTTTTTACTAAATAATTCTTTATAAAAAATTTTTATTGTATTATTTTTCCAAAGTTTACCTAAAATACGCCCCTTTCAAAACTCTTCGGATTTTAACGACAAATTTTTTAGTTTTTCAACTTTAAACGACAAAATTTTAAATAAAATTGCGATCGTTTGAAATAAATAAAATCGTTAATTATATTTAAAACCGTTTGTTGCGTTAATTAAATTTCGTTTTTTAAAAGTTTTTAAGTTAAATACCAATTATATATACTTTTTCATATCGATTTTGAGAGGTTTTAAGAAATCGTTAATTAACGATTTTCGCGTCCCTAATCATAACAAAGGCCAACCAAATTTAGGTTAAAAATTTTTTATTTTGTTATTTTTTTCTTAAAATTTTATAATTATCCGTAGCCCGAAATTACTCAGAAAATGCGCTTTTTTACGCCCCGAATCTCTACCGAATTTGAATTATTTTTACCCCGAACTTGGTTAGCCTTAATTATAAATTACGATAATTTTGATTATTAATGATATAATTATGATATAATTAAATCAGTTATGGTTAACGCGCGCAATATAAACCATTATTGCTATATGTTTAGAGAGTTAATAGAAAAATGACTATAAACGATAACTATTTGGTTCATAATTTCACTGAACAAAACTCAATTTCCATTACCTAATTTCGGTTCCATTACCTAAAAGCGTGAGCTCTGACTCCACTTTATATACAATGCTAGAAAGATTGAAAGTGAGTTCAGCGATAGTATTATTATTGCTCGCATTCCTGAGTTGTTCCATCATATCATTCATTTTTTGGTTCTCATCCTCGAGATAAGTTATCAAATGATTTAAATCTGTCTCACCCAAAAGTTTTTCGTTTTTTAATTTCTTAATACTATGAGTCAAATGCATTGACAATAAATAAGATCTCTCTAATAACATGTTCTTTGTATTCTCCAAATCCCAACTTAAATCTCCCAATTCATACAAATCTCTTTCGAATTGTTGCACACATTTTAATATATCCACTAATATATCGTATACATCAAACATTAGCGTTGAATTTCTTACTTTATCCACATATTCTTGGATTATTTTCATATCTTTTCTCAGATTTGTAGCAATAATAGTATTATTTTTCTGTTCCAAAATTTCTAATTCTTGGTTTGCTTTTTCTAGTATTTCTTCGGCTCTTATTATAACCACAAATCTAGAAAATTCCAAATCGTAATCAGGCATACCTGCCCTATCAAAAGCAATCAGCAGATATGATATAACATTAATCAAACTGTTTTGCAATTCATTGATCTCTGTTTCATTTGTAGTCGTATTTAATTTCTCCGCCAAATTAACAATTCTAATACTATATGATTGTATTAAGTTTGACAAACGCGTATTATTCCGTTGCTTTACTTCAATCTCAACTTTACTGGCTTTTGAAGCAAGTAATGGCACAAATGATATCAAGTCATTTCTCAAGTCTGAATACGACGTACAAACTGTAGGATAAAACGAAAAAGTTTATTCTTTTATCATTGAAATCAATATATAAAACAAACAAAATTTGAAAACTTACGATCACTAGAAATAAATATAAATAATAACACTATTATTGAAATTAGTTTCATGTTAAATGTTAGTAAACGTGGCGATTATTATAATAATATACGATTCTATAAATGATGATATTATTTATACTTAAAACTAATCATAATCTCATAAACATCGGTCAACACGAAAACTTTCTCACATTTACTAATATTCTCTTAATATTGCATACGATTTAAAAAATATATTATCTAAATCCTTTTATTATAATAAAATTGATATCATAAGTTCAATTTAGAATAATCTTAGCTGTTTGTGTAACATAGCTGCTAATTAGACATTTCTATACATGAATTCGATATTTTTATTACGAAATTACATTACGAAGTATAAACAAGTTTATTTTGCTTAATAAGCTTTTTCGCTTAATATATGACATCGTTGTTTGAGAAGAAAAGTAAATTAACAGTTCATTTAACACTTTAGGGTAAAAGTGGGATTAAAACAACCCCAAAATCAATTTGGGCACTAATAACTTTTTATGCTAAATTTTGATTTTTTGGGGTTTTTGATATGCCTCAATTAATTAAATCTAAGTATTTTGTACCTCAGTTTTTATCACTATTTTATCAATTAAAAACAAGAAAGACAATGACTAGGGCTTCAATTTTTCGGGAAAATCCCGAATCCAAATATAAATCCAATCTTCGGGAAGTTAATGTAATATGATAAAGTCAATAAAAGTATCATTTTTAAATAGTTTTTATTGTCCCGATTTTCCCGAAATTTATTATAAATTAAATATTCCCGATTTTTACCCGAAATTTACTAAATAATTGAAAGTTTTACCGATTTTGATGGTTTTAACAGTTTTTCTTGAATAAAAAAGTAAAAATTTTCAAAAAAGTTTTCAAAAATTTAATAAAAATATTATTTTAACCAAATAGTCTAAATCTAAAAATTAAAAATT
>JAQGAW010000883.1:0-23179 GCA_034698025.1 Phthiracarus crinitus
TGTATAAATAAATTCAATTTGAGATATATATTTGTGTTTGCGCCTTATACATGGATGCGCCTAATAGTCGGGAAAATACGGTAAATCACTAAAAGTCTAGAAACAAAAAATTATTAAAACCATGATTTTTCGTATTCAATGCACGATTAATATTTTTGATTAAGAATTCGACAATTTAAAAGCTATAATTTACCAAAACTAATAAACTAAAAAAATATTTACAAAAACATTATGATTTTATTTAATACAAATATTTTAAATAAATGGATTTATTGCAATGAAAATTACATAAAATAGTAACTGGAGATAAACAAGTTAATTCGTGTGATTAAATTATTTTAGTATATATATATATTTATTAGATATTAAGTTTCGATTGATTAGAATATTTAGAAAAAAAAGAAAATTAATCAAAGTTTAATAAAATTTGTAAATAAAAACTAATTGAAAAAATTAATTAATTAAAAACGTAAAGTAACAATTGAGCGGAACTTATTCTTAAAATAATAATTATCAATGTGTTACAGAATAATTGTTTATATACTTTATGACGTGCTAATTCAACAATTTAATATAAAAATTTAACCTTAAAGAATTACATGTCTTATACGTGTTAGCTTAGAGTGTGAACTTAAACCCACAATATAATCAATCATAATAAATTCATTATGGATATGTTTTGGGAGTCGTATTAATTTGGGTCATTATATAACCATTTGACAATTTTTTATCTGACTTTGATGAATCAGATTTATGGATTTGGATTTGCTTGTCTATCTGCATATGCACTTATAGTTTTTATATATACTAATTAAGTAATTTAACAGAATTCTTATATAAATAAAGAAATTTTGCTTAATAGAACACTTTTTCAGTGGCTTTTTTAATTTACTTTATAAGCTATTAAATAATACTCAATAGCTATTTTAACCCTTTGATCTTACCATACCCCTCGGACCTTACATTACTCCACCGTTCTTTCATGACCCTATTCCCTTGTTTTTCTATATTAGCCACCTTTAATTGAAAACACATTTAACATAATATTGGAATAAACGGTAAAAATTTACTCCAAATTTCCTCGATACCCCCTTTTGATCCCTACACAGAATCCATTGATATAGGTTAGACTTGTAAATCGATTGATTTTTCACAAACCCGACCCTAACCCTACATTTCGAGTACCCTTTTACTAATTTAATATATGTGTTGAGGGGTGAGCGTAAAAAGGAAGAAACAAACAAATTATGAGAATTATAAATATATCTACTAAACTAATATCTGATAGAATAATAAGAATAGAATATTACTATTTTAATGGCAACAATTTTAATATAGACTGCATATAACTATTAATATGTAAATTATAGTAGAATATGCCATTATAGTTGATCAGCAAAAAAATAATATTAAAGAAAAGGATCGAGCGATCGGAAAGAGTAACAGAACGAAAACTAACTGAAATTAAAATCGCAAAATCAGCGATTATGACCATTTCGATCGCATATAACGAGTAAGTTATGGAATACTGTTTAAATAACTCACTCGCATTTTTTGTAACTTGAATGCACAATTTTTTCTTAAATTGATCTTATCTATGGTGGAAAAACATGAGAAGTGTTGTCAAAAATGTTAATATTCACTTAAAACCAGTTTTGGTTCGTATTTTACATAATTTTGCGGTTTTTGGCTTTTTAAAAAAATATTCAAATAACAACAATTGAATTTTTAATAGATATTTGACAAGTAAATAAATCACCAGAAACTACTATAAAATAATCAGAATGAATAAAGTGCAATATTTTTTAATAAATGTAAAAGCAGTAACTTTTACATTTATTCAACTTTTTAACTACGTTCGGACTCGAAAAGTATCCGAACTGTATAATAGGTA
The DNA here is from genome assembly GCA_034698025.1 of Phthiracarus crinitus. Taxonomy (NCBI): domain Eukaryota; kingdom Metazoa; phylum Arthropoda; class Arachnida; order Sarcoptiformes; family Phthiracaridae; genus Phthiracarus; species Phthiracarus crinitus. The sequence continues at coordinate 1,895 of JAQGAW010000883.1, forward strand.
AATTTATTAAATTAGAAATTAAAATTAAATTTTATTTAAATACTGTTAGTATTAATTGAAGATAAAATAATTAGACAAAATAAAAGTCAAAATGTATAAATGAGTTTAATCATCGTTTTATTGATCACTAAAATATTTTCGGTTTTGTGGTTTTAAACCCGGATATTTTAAGCGGTTACGGTATAAAATCAAAATTAGTGACGGTTTGCTGTCTTTTAGCAGATTTTAGCGGATCGAGAATTTAAAAACCGCCGAAATCTTTATATATATACAAAATACATATAAAAATTTTATATTATAAATAGTTAAGAACGTTGTCGGTCATATAAAATTTATAAATTCGGTCATTATAGTCACAACAATAAAATTATTCATTCTGTTAAAGTATTACATTTAACTCATTTTATAATTTCTGTCTTCATATTCTCTCAAATTCGGTTTGTGAATTGAATTCATACTTAAAATTATGACCGAAATTATAGTTTTACGTTTTAATTGAATTAGAATTCCAAAGTCTATAGGTATTTTTATTTTAATTCACAAAAAGAATTAAAACAAAAAATTTATACGAAAAAACTAGTCTTTCGATTAAACAAACATTTAGATGTAAAGATATTATGGTTAAATTAAGTTATTTGTTACATTTGACCAATACCTAAATTGTTATATCTTCGGAGGTTTTTTTCGGTAAAATTCGGTCTGTGACCGAAAACTTTCTCACAATTATAAAATAGTAGAACACAAGGCTAGAAATTTGCAGTTATGCATGCAATTGTGTGATGCAGCTAAACAACCGTTACATTATGTATCTACATTTGTCTTTAGTACTGATTAGCTTAAATAAATTAGAAAACATTTCACATCATTCTTTTTAAATATCCTGTCCTTGATTATCAAATAGCCCTTTCTTTAAATTTTAGAAATAACAAGCCTTTATTCATTTGTTTCTTATTTAGTTTTCTTAGAAAGTAAATATCAATATTTACATAAAAAGAATTATATGAAAAACAATCTTATGCTTACCGGTTTAGAATAAACCAGATTTAAATAGTATAGGTATAAACCCCACAATTTGTTTATTCGAAAATAATGTTTTTAAAATAAAATTGAAAATAAAGCAATAAATATTTGTTATTTATATATTTGGAATATTTTCTCAGCGAATAATGTTAAATAAATAAATAATCGCTTGCTTTAAATATAAAGCTCGAATAACTTTATGTACTCCTTTGTGCATTTTTCTTATGCATTGCAGATTATAAAAAATAGTTATTTAGGTCAAAGCTTGTTTTGATCGTCTCAATGCTATTTTTTATATTAATACTACTTTACTTCTACAACATATATGTTGTCTAAAAGCAAATAAACATGAGAACATGTCTGTCGCATTCAATGTTTTTTCTATTAAATATTCAAAAAGGGTTTTAGTCTCCATAACCTTCCAGTATAACATAACAGTTAATTCTTAAAGCTTTTAATGCTTATTTGATGTCTGGCTCAGACGCGTTATATTTCAAAGCCTATTACTGTCTAGTTTAGTAATTTCAGTGACAAAAATAAAAAATCACCACAGAATCCAGACATCACCAAAAAATACGAAATTAATATTACTTTAATCGATTAAATATGTGTCTAATTATTTATTGAGTTTAAATCGTAATAAATTACTATCACTCAAGTTTTGATTCCACGCATATAAATAATTTATACATAATTAATTCATTTATCAATTAGTTTTGCTATTATGGTTATTAAAATTAATTTAATACAATTAAGCGTAATAAATGTTTATTATACAACAATTAGATTGTTTTTATTGTTGAAAAAGGGCACATTTAATGAGCATTTTTGGGACTTTTAAAAAACTTTACCCAATGAAAAGTTTGCAAATTTCAAGGATTACAATATAAAACATTGATTTCTAATTGATTTCGTAAATGAAAAATGCTATTGTTATTTACATTTTTAATAGATAATGAAATATTTGTCATAATGATTATTAGGGTAATGACGATCTAAATAAGCTATAAAATGTGTTAAAAGGACGAATCATTTAACATTTAATTGAGAAGTACAGTACAGTACATGTAAAAGGAAGATCGAAATGTATGTACGCTTATGAGTGTTACGATCGACTGAAGATCGCTTTTGATTGACCATCAATTGTGCATTTGATTTGATATTTGGTACAACACTCAGATTTCATCTGAATATACTCTTAATAATGTCAATATAGGAGTTTCCCGGTTTTACTTGACACTCGTAATCGATATGATGTAAAGGTGTTCCCCATGTTAAATGTTGTATGTCTTCTCTGGCATAAAACTTGACTTGCAATGGTATTATCAGTGTTAGGCCGCCTTGAAATTGAAGCATCAATTGAACCTTATTATTGAACACCAATTATATAGAAAATCGCATTGATTTCATGCGAATAAATGGTAGCATAACATTTCCATAATTAATAAGTGTTTTTAATACCTTAGTTCTATCCTTCTTTTTATTCACGTCAATCTTAGTTGAATCCCAGCAGAAAGAATAAGTAGCGCTGCCGTTCTCTTGAGACATATCAGTGACTGACACACCACTCCCTTGCACTGAAACACTTCTGTTATATGAATGTGTGCCAATTTGGATGGGAAACAGGGGTAAACCAAAATACAATGTAGAATGTGATGGAACTAACGAAACAAACGAAATCAAACTAACTTACTGTAATGGCAGTGAGGGTTTCACGTTAACTGTGTATTCATAGTTAGTATCAACCATAAACTTTAACGTATATTCGCTATGAAAACGCTGTCCATCTCGCTATACATATACATAACGTACAGAGTGTATAGAATTAGGAATTAGTTATAGATAGATATAGATATAAATATAGATAGAGATATAAGATAAATACTTAGTACGGGAACGGAATCGGGAAACGTACGTATAATTGGTTATTTCGATAGCAGTGATGCGTGCATTATATTGTTTCTAACTATACATATATTCGTTACCATAAATCATGCGTAACGGAAAAACGTTTTTTGTTTGAAAATACCTTAAAGTAGATTTCATTGTCGTCTTTATTTCTTATTTGCAGTGTAATCTTATACGAGTTGCGATCCTCCACCATCTTGTAATCTCTTGCATATATGTGGTTGTGCTGTGTTTGTGCTATAAAAAAGGCGAGTGTAATACTTTAACCCCAACACAGTTCTATTTATAATTTGTATGCCAAAACTTATATAATGCTTGGGTATATTCTGTTTTAAGTATTGATCGCGTATTGATTCCGATTCATTCAAGTCTGCGACGCAAACATCGCACAGTGTCTGCAATATAACCTTTTAATCAAATTAACCATACGATACACACGCGTTTTTAACATTCAATTTAATGAATTTTTATTAAATTAATTTAAATGGTTTTACAATTTTTTTCCAAAAAAAAGTTATAATAAATAAATTCTACAGCAAAGATTAATTAATTATTTTTTAAAAACTATATCCAAATATGCTATAAAATACATTACATTAAACAGCAATGATTTATAGAATATTTTCAATGAAATAATATTAAATAACAATTTTTTGCTGCAGAATAACTTACAAAATATAATATAAAAGCTTATTATTTAATAACTTATAAGTTAAAAAAAATTGAAAATAACTACTAATGCGTTAAATTCTGTAATTCACAGTGAAATGTGTGACAAGTAATGAACACAATGACTAGTTTTAACTATTATGTTAAGTACTGTACACTAAAATTTATATATAACTCCGAAGTTAAAATATCACAAATTAAATTCTGTTAAAACATCCGTTTTTTTGTTTAAAAAGCCATACGTTTCGTTATAAATTATTAAAAATGAGCGTAAAAGTGAATTAAATATTAATGAATTGGAAATGTAAACTCACGAGGAATGAATGAGAATCCTTGGGTGTCTTAGAGTTTTTTAAAACTTGTCTATACATAAGTGTTTGTTACTTTTTAAAATTAACTTAATTAATGAGAGATTTTAGCAATGATTTCAAAATGTAAAAAACAATATAATACATTAGCACCAAAAATAATCCCTAGAAATAATTTACATAAGGGTCAGTATAAAATAGTTAAGTTATTTAGTTATTGAATGAGCAAATCTGAAGTAAATTATCTTAAATTAGCTAACCGTAAAGAAAATGACAGTACCTTATATGTTCCGGCAGTAGAACTTACATAAATTATATATATATTTAATAACGAGTTCGAGAACGCAACTGAACATAAAATTGTTTTAATCAATTACTGTCAAAAGTTTTCATATTTATTGTTTACTGCATAATTTCGTACATCGATATAAAAAACACCGAATGTAACGAAGTATAGTGAAGTATAGATAAGCTAAAAATATAATAAATCAGCTGTGCCTGTCATTATGTGTAATAAAAGGAAATATTTATTACTGTATAGATAAAACAATAATTTTCGTTTTTTAAAAATAAGCTTAAGTTATAATAAGTAGAAATACTTTCTTTTACTGCTATTCTGAGAAAAACAACTTTTAACAAAAATAAAAGTTTAAAAATAATAAATTATAGATTACGTGATGTTTTAATTTTGAAAACTAAATTATAAAGTATAAATATGGAAGGTTTTGGTACATATGATTTATGATTATAAGGAATAATATTTTCAGAAAACCCTTTTCTACCGGCGTTATGCAACTTATCGAACTCGTCGTAAATATATATATTAGTGCTTGCAATTAATTATAAATTCAAATTAGTCAGTAAAACTAGGTTTTAAAAAATTATTTAACTGTCTGTAGAATATGTTGGCACAAAGTATAATAAAATATTAAATCATAACTAAATATTTTCAGCCTATATATTTGTTATCCTTTTAACAATTCAATCCAAAAAATTAACACTTTCTTTACATTTTTAAGTTACATTTTTAAACATGTTCTGCTTCAGTCATAATCATTTGTGGCGGAGGTTTGAAAAGTATACTTAAAGGTCTAGACCTTCGCGTTTGTTGCTGACGCTGATGCTGTTGCTGATGATATAATTTTGGCATTTGGTTTTGTGCTTGATTTTGGTAAAACTGTTCCGTGTCTCTGTTGCACTGTTTTTCTTGGTTGAGGTACTGGTGGTGTCATTTGGTGGTGCATTGTTTGTTGTGGTCTCAACGCTAAATCAAATTCTACAGACTTTCTTCTTCCAACTCCTCTTTCATTCGCCAAAACAGAGGTGTAGTCGCGAATCAATTGAGCAATTTGTAAAGCCTAATCAATAATTTTAAATATCAAAAAATTTCTAATCTATAAAAACATTATCTTTTAATTAAGCATATTTAATAGTTAAAATGAAATTTTGAGAATTAAAAATCTAAAAATAATAATAATAATTGTTTTTATTTTATATGTAACCGTTACCCAAAATCACCCCAATTGCCAGGTGATTTTTGGAAATGTTGACCACCCCATGAAAAATCGAGAATTTTAAAAATTATCGGTTAAAATCGTCGAGTTTTTCGAGGGGACTTCCGAAGACAAAACAAATTGTTTAAATCCTTAAAAATTGAGATTTTCTTAATCTGACCCCTAGAGCTTAGAGCTTTCGAGTCTGAGTCTGGGCAACTATGTATGTAACACTACTTTATTAAAAAGATTCCTCAATCATAGGAAAATTCGAATAAAGATAAAAATTAAATTAACTCATTTTAAATAAACAAGTTTATTATCCAACAAAATACACATTAATATATTTATTAGAATTTTTATGATATGTTCAAAAATATTATGCAGAAACTTTACCGTTATTACCGTAATTTAAAATTATTAAAACTTTTTACGATTACATTAAGTTACAGATTTCTTATTTTCGCATTCATAATTGTAAACACATATCATCGAAATAAATTGATTTTTTCGCAATTTTTTCCTTTTCACTAGCTTTAACGGAATATTTTTCAATGCGAATGTTAATGTTAATTAGGTTATGGAAATAAACAGTATAAATAAAATTTATTCGAAGCGAAAATTTGTTTAAATACTTTGGTAATGATTAGGGTCTAGAAAATTGTTAATTAATTTTTCAACAGAATCACATGATTCGAAAAATATATATCGAACTATCCGTAGAAATTGCTTAATGGTTGTATATATTAAATTTATTTAAATTTTTCTTACGATTATAACGAAAAAGAAGAATTTTTTACATAATAAACGATTTTAAATATATCTAACGATTTTACTAAAATGAGCTTTCATATAGTCTTAAAATACTAAAAAATTATAAACATGTACAAAAATTTTCTTAATATATATAGTTTTCGGAAGTCGTTTGATAATATTTTTGTAAAAAAAATAATCCAATTTAAAATATTAATTATCATTTTCATTAGTTTATGATTTTCAAAATTTCTGTTGATGTAGATCAAGTGTTTACAATATAAGTTTTTTATGACAACTGGAAGGTTTTTAATAAAAATATTTTAGGTTTTGCTTTAGAATAACTCAATTTTAAAATATCAAAAATTTTTAAAGAGTTTTTCTAACGATTTTGGGACTTTTATCTAAAGATTAATTGACGTCTAAATTATAAAATTTCCATAAAATTTTGAATGAATAGATCGATTGAAATAAAATAAATCGAAATACATCTCATATTTATATATTACTGTATTATAAGAAATAAAAAATTAAAATAATAATACCTGATGCGTTAAGAATATGTATTTCATTGTTTTAGTTCCAGTACTCGTCATCGCAACAACCATTAAGCTATTTATTGTTGGATTATAGTCAACAATATTTCTATAGTCGCACGAAGACAATACATTCTAAGAGTTTGATAAAAATCGTTAACAATTTAACAAAGAGAAATACATAGTAAATAATAAAACTATAATTAAAGCAATAATTACTCTCGTTCTTAGCTCTAGAAGATGTAATCCATTTTGATCGATGGCTAACCAAAGGTTTTTAGGCCAAGAAGACGTATAAGACTGCATGATTTCAAATATAGTCGCGCGATGTAAAGGCCATGATTGGATTAGATTGAAAAACGACTGTTTTGCCTCATCTATTTCCATACCGCGGAGTATTTGGTGTTGAGTGACAACTGCTTCTGGAGATAATCGCGAGAGAAGACGAGGAGGAAGACATTGAGAGATCGTTTGACGATAATCGGTAACGCCGTGATCGTAATCACCCAAATCTATTTGCGCTTTCAATGCGCATAACATTACAGCCTCCTGTTCGGTGAATGGAAACCGATCCATACGTATGTTATGCACTATTTGATGATAAATTAGTTCTTTTTCTACGGTATCCGTTACATCAACAAAAGCATCCAAAAACAAGTGTTTCTTTATTTAGAAATATAATTAAAGCTTAGAATTGATTGATACTGTAAGAAATAATTAAATAATGAAAATTACCTTAAATACGAAGAAATGTGTTTTGTTGTCGTTTTGCTTTTTATTCAATGTCTTGGACTGGTCTTCGTGCCATTTTTCCCAATATGCGATCGCGTCGCCAACCTTTTCTTCGGGTTGAAGTGCCTGTTCGTTATTATTTCCTAATAACTGATACAATGCATATCCGGGCGCATTCTGACGCAAATCAATTTTGATCTGAATCTGTTCGATCACTTCGGAAATAATAGCGCACGCGTCAAACTCTACCGCTTGAAACTGGCCATCAAGAAAGTGAATTCGCGCGTAAATGCGTCGACAATTAATTGTGCTTAAAATCTCAGACCTCGAAGGCGCTAATTTTCTACCTCTAGTTTCGAGAGTTCCCTGCAAATTCTTGAGAGTAAAATGAGCGAACTGTCCTTCTTCTGTCACTTCATCCAATGCGCATCTTTTTAGATGCGAATGAAGATATGCGAGTATACGTCGATCACTGGGAAACGTTATGCTACACGCGAGTGCCAACAGTTGCCAGTGGCGTATGTTTACTTTACTATTGGGATCGGGATGATCAGTGGTTTGTTTGATTAATTGTAGAAAAAATTCATTGCGCAATATATCGGCGTCTTTTCGTAAACATTTATCTAATATACTTTGAGCTAAAAATATTTGATCCTTTTCAGTAGCGCGCGGCCATTCACTCTCATCCAAAGCATTTTGCGCGCTTTCCTGTATATTCAAACCAGAATAAGCAAGAATTGAGTTAAAATTGTTTACTGCTGTGGTTTCTAATTCCGAGTCCGAAATCACTAAAATGCTGTTCTGAATCGGAGTTTTAGTGTACGCCCAAAATGAATGAGGAAAGTGGCGAAACAGTCCTTCTTCGAACTCATTTCCATATTCTTGTCGCAGTTTATCGAGTCGTACGCGATTCAAACGCCGCAGAGTATTCCGAATAAGACCCAAATTTTCTTCGGCGGGTTTTCGCATAATATTGCTATCGATTAAGATGCGCCTGCAGTTAACAACGTCGTGATACAATTTCATTCTATCTTCCAATGTCATCTTAAGTAATCTTCGTTTATTTGGCTCATTCGATACTCCATTCATAGCGTTTTTTGCGTTACTCTGTCGCATCCAATTTGAATGATTTGGCGAATAACTGGCCACTAATGCCGCAACTTCTTCCTTCTGAACGGTTTCGAATGTAAAACATTTATGCGTATCAGTTAATGTCTTTATGAGTTTAATTGACACAAAATTCTCAGTTGGAAAAACAGTAAGGGATTCGATGTCGCAATAACGATATGCGTTTAGTATTGACTTGTCCGCTGGATTTATGATCAATATTCCATCGCTGTTCACTCCAAGCAGCAAATTATGTCCATAAGATAAATATCCTTTATATGTTACGGAGAATAATGTTGTTCCATATAATGGATATTGCATTACAACGGATAAGTACCATACTTTTGCAATCAAATCCGCCTTTCCTTTGCCGTACATCTGATGCGCTTCTGCTATTTTAACGGCCCATTCCATGTTAGTGTAACCAACAGCTCTTCTAATGCGACCACTGATATAGTTGTCCACATTCTCGTAGCTCTCAATGCGACCATCGGTGTACTCTCCGAGCGAAACTTGTGCCTGCAATCCCGCCAATTGCAACGCTATTCGTTCGCTAACAGGAAATTCATCTCTTTTAACCACAGAATGAACGGCTTGAGCATATAATAGGTTCACCTCTACCGGATCGTGAGGTATTTCACGTGTATTTCGAAATAATCTTTTCTTGAATATAAACTTACAGTCACCGCCACCGAGTGTTGAACAATGAGTTTGTTTTAAATGCTTATTTGGTTGGTTACTAATTCTCTGATACATTTCCCATTTGGTAATAATATCGGCTAAATAGTCGTGTCCTTTGATCACACGCTCATAATCGGGCGTCAGTTCATAGATAGCCCAACCATCTAAGCATCGCAGACCAATTTTATTTGAAAGGCACATCATAGCATCGTTTGCTGTGTCGGTTGGATGCGTGTCGATAGCTTTAGTTCTACCATCGAGAAAGTAGAATCGACAAACAAGACTACTTAACGTTTTGACCGCATTTATCTCTAAAGATGACGGAGGCATTCGTCGGACATGGGCTTTAGGAGCGTGTAAATTATCGATACAAAATTGAGCATAACATGATATCGCAGCGTCTTTACGCAAATGTTTGCGCAAATAACTATAAAAGTACTTTGCTAATTGTTTGGTTGGTTGAAATGCTGCGGTCGTCAAACCAAGCATTACCCACACGCGAACCATTTCATCTCTTGACGGATTATTATTCGACTGTCGAACCAATTGAACAAATATTTCGTCGCGCAGTTCTTCGCGCTCAATACCATGACTTATTATTGTCTGTATTAGTCTGATCTCTGCGTCTGATTTGATATCTCCCTGAAGATATTTAACCAATTGTTTGAATATAGAGCAAGCGATCACAACATTTTCTGGATCATGCATATGAATATGTGACGTTGGAATAGCAGTGGCAGCCGTCCACTCCAACATATCGCACTTCGACAGCATATCTTCCCCGCTCTTTCTCTTTCGAGTTAACGTTCGAATAACACTTCCGCCAAATTCTTTCACGTGACTATTAAAATATTTATCCGCAAATTCAATCATGTCATGCATTCTCACTTCAACGGCCAGTTGTTGTTCAGTTTCAGCCTGTTTTGACAACTGTTGAGTTAAATCAGATTTAGTCATAACTTCAGTTTGTTGTGGCATATTCTTTCGGTCCACACTATCAATAATACTATAATTTTCGTTTTGGCCATTAATTATAGCATTTTGTTCAGTAATAGATTGTTGTGTGGCAACAATCTTAGTGTCTTCCTCTTGAAATTCGAACGAATAGCTTCGTTCCGCGGCTTGAAGTGGAATATAAAGCGGTGAATCAGTTTGCTCTGTGTCTGTGAAAGTCGATAAACTGTCTGTTTTGCTATCTCTAATAGGAACTGATAAACGCAATCCATTGTCCGATAAAGTTGGCGATTCTAATTCATTTTTCGATGGTAATGGACAAGTATTTTGCTGATCCGATAATTGCTGATTGAGATCATTCATTTGCGTCTCAGTCTGTTGTATCAATTCGTCAAATTGTTGTCCGATATCTCCGATAAACTCTTCCACTTTGTTTTCTTGCAATTCAGTTAAAAATGAGAACATTTGGTCCAAATCAGCGTAATTTGATTCTCCGTTCACATTCATTACAGCTTCGTTTGAAGCGATGGTTGCGCGCTGTAGTAAACCATTTTGTTCAATAAGACGTGCGATCGTTTGTACCTCTTTTTGAGCCAATCTTAATAATGAATTAAATCATGTCATTTCAATTCATAAGATATGGTATTACTAACTAACAAATTATAAATTAACCAATAAAATTATTAATTAGATTTTAATCGTACCCATAACGCTGTTCCAATATTATGCTTAAAGCATGAAAAATTAGAAAATATAAACTTTAATTTAGCTTATTATAAATTTTTTAGTATTAATCATAAAACATTTCAAAATAAACGGTAATAAGAAAAATAAATGTTTAAATACGGTAATTTATAAGCTATTTCATTGTATAATTAAGTTTCATTTTAAAACTAATAATTTAATAAAACATTTTTAAATTATTTCAAAAATCTTTGAGATAAAGCAAACTTTGAAAATGTTCACAATCTTACTGTTATACCTAAATATAAGTAAATTAATGGAGAAATAAATGACTTACAGAAGTGAATCATCAATACCGGTTAAATCGGTTGTTTGTGAATTAATATCATTATTTTCGTTAAATTGGTTTTGATTGGATCTTTTCTGTTCTTCTAACAATTTCCGCTCATTTTCTTCGATTTCCTTTTGTCTCATTTCTTCCTCAACTCTCCTCATTTGCCTCATAGCAGCCGCCACTTCGCGCGCAAACATTCCTCTAACGAAAGCCTGTAAAGTAATGGCTGCGCGTCTCATTCGCAGATACTTCAACCTATCTCTGTGACCTCTAAAATGGAGTTGAATAATAATGGCGGCACTTCTTCGCAATAAAAACTCCTTTCTTCGAATGTATCCTTTTAAACGCTTTTGAATTATAACTGCCATTAAATTACAAAGATATATGCGCTGCTCTTCTAGCGGTTCGTGAACAGTTCCGCGTAGAAAAACTTTGCTTTTTCCGATTTGCCACTCAGTTTTTGGCATTTTCAGTGTTTGCAAAATTTTTGCGGCCGATTCTGTCTGATTGTTTGACAATCGCACCAATTTTCTAACTAAACATCGATAACGAATAACGAATTGGCCAATAAAAAAGTGTATTGGAAATCCTTCGCGTCGAATACGAATAATGTCTAACATTCCCAAGTATTGGAGTTGCGTTAGAACTTGCTTATCGTCATAATAATTCGCTGCTTTCACCATATTTGGTTTAATACATCGTACATACCTTAACAGAATATGTATTACAGTTCTATGAAACAATAGTTATGAACAGAGTCTCTACTTTTTCGGAACTAAAACCTTAAAATTTCGGTCGGAAATTCGGACAAAATGTTGTCTATTTTCGGACAAATTTTCGGAAATTTTTAAGTAAAATTCAATTTAAAATTGTTTTTTCATACTTTCATGGAAAGAGATTTAATTTATGAAACTCTTTGTAATTTTTAAGCGTTTAACTCATTCGATTTAAAACTCAATTTTTTGCCTTAAAATCAAAATGATCAATAAACAAATTATAAAAATTTTTCAAAAGAAGATTAATAACGCCCCCATCCGAAAACTATTCAATTTTATGCAACACTTTTTCAATAAAGTCTATTTTTCGGAGAAATTCGGCAAATTTCGGAACTTTTTTGAATTAGTCATTATTTCGGAGTTTTCGGAAAAATAAAGTGTTTAAAATTTGTTTGTAATTAGTTAATTAACTAATATATTTTAAATTCCGAAGGTTTTAATTAACTATAAAAAAAGTCGGTTTTCCGAAAAAGTAGAGACTCTTGTTATGAATTAACGCGGATTGAATTACCATGGATTAGTTGAATGAAGTAAATCGACGAGTGCTGTCAATTGAAAACGAAATGCATCGCCAACTGTTGGCCGACCTTTACTTGTTTTGGTCGTCGATTCCGATTTGATTATTGTGCCATAAGTGCCGTTTCCAACACGACTTGTTGTCACACTTAATAGATCCTGAGAAAATAAATCATTAAGAAATTAACAATTGATTTTTAAATTGCAATTCCATGCAATTAATTATTAAAACAAATATATTTTTACTTCTGCCGTCATTTGATAACTCCAATAATACTGATAAGAAGAGGCAAAAAACATGAAAAGCGTTTTAAAATTGGAATCAAATCTCAACAATGTTCATATTTGTTTGATTAATTTACCTGAAACTTGACGAGATCTTTAACAAACACATTGGACGAGTCATTCATTAAATCAAACAACTGGTCCTGTTGTACATCTTTGTTCTTTTCAAGAAATCCGGTGATATTATAGATCACATCTCCCGCATAATGCTTTATACCGAACTCCTTCTCCCATCTTCTCCTATCGTCACCACGAATATAGTTCGAATGAATTTCGAATTCAGAATGCAATTTATTAACGTATGTGATATCAGTTCCTTTTGGAATACGACATTCTTCGGTTAACAAACGGAGCACACATTTTGGTGGCTTTTCTAATAATTCTAAACATGGCGTGTTATCAGTAAAGTTTATGTGCGAAAATGAAATGCCTTCGTGTCGATACTGAAATCAATTATAAGTATTTTAAATTTGCGGCTTACGGTTAGTGTCAAATTTAAGCGAAAGTGAAACGTGTTTGAATATTGGTGTACAGTATGTTCTAAACTCGAAAACTAGGTATTATAATCTAACCATAAAAGCTCACTCAAGATTATACACTTGAGGTTCATATTAAAAACAATTATGATTTACTATATTTGTGTAGTTTAACATATTCTCTGAAAATTTTTTTGATTTTTCTTAATATTTCATTTTTGTTTTTATATTCAGTTACTCAAATAGTTTTAATAAATTAAATTAGAATTTTAAATATAATGTATTTACTGAATTGTTTGAATGAAGTTTCCTTTTCAAAAATAATAATTCTGGTGCATTAGTTTCTTATAATAAGACTAAAAACTATTAAAATATTTGTGACGTTTTTAGATAATAAGTTGTTTCAAGATTTTTAAATGCGTAACTAACTTCCGATACGCAAACATAAATTTTATTCACTCTTTCCGTTAACATTAATATAACATTCGGCATTCAATGAACGCGACGCGACAGGAAATTCGCAAAATTTTTAATATAGAATACAGTCACTGTATTTTTAGACATATCAGAAAAAAACCAAAAAACTTAATAAATAACGCTAAAAATTGCAAAAAGAAAATAATTTAAAATAAAAATGATCACAATTCTTAGAAATTGTGACATTTTATGAATCATTTAAATCGTGCAATACATTCGGAATGTGTGCTAAAATTTATATCCGTTTAGAATCAACACTTATTTATGAGAAGAGTCTGCACTCATCTCATATTTTATTTAAAGTTTTGGTTTTGTTTTGTTATATAAATTATTCAAAAAAATAAAATTAAGCATTGGACGTTAAATTCAGTTTTATTCAATAATTATCCGAATAACTAAATATAAAATTTTTATCAATTGCTTATTTTTTTCATTCTTATTAATCCAATAATTCATTAACAATTTTGTTATTTTGATTAATGCTTAAAATATGCTAAATATTTTAAAGCACTCATTTTTATTCAGTGTTTTATAATTAATACAAAACCCACATATATTGTTAGACAAACCAACGAATTACGGACAATAAATTTAAATCAAACTTAATTACAGCAAAAATAAAATTTAAGTTGTCGTGAGTTAACAGAAACCGTTATAAAAATATCAAAAAAAAATTTTCCTAATTATATTCTGACGTTTAAATTTCGTGCCACAGAATAAAGTAATATTTGCATATATTATCTTAAAAATAATTAAGTTAATGGCATTAATTACTTAAATAATAGAATAACTTAAGAATCCTTTATAAAATATTCAAATTACAGTAATACTATTGATTATACTATAAAACGTTAGTTCAAATTTAATAAAAAGTTACGATGTTTTTATATTGCAAAAGATAAAGTGATATGCGAACAGTAATGTCTAAAACGCGCAGAACAGACATTAAGAGAATTGAGATATAGAGAGGTTAAAAGAAAAAAAATTAAAGTAATCTATATTCTAACGTCAATCTATAACTTATATTGGAAGCCATATATGAGCAAAATATCAACAAAAGCGTAGCTTTAAATATTTTAAAACAAAACAAAAACAAACTAAAATATTAAAGCAAATAACTTTTCTTCGAAATCATAGAAAAAGTTCTTATAGATATATATCGCTAATGCATACAAATAAATCGATAAATTTATATTTAAAATAACAAATAATAAACAAAAATAAGTAAAGCTAATTAAAAATTAGAAATTTTGAATTTGTACAAAGATGATTATAAAACAATTTATAAATTATAAAACAATTCTCGACACATTCAAATGACTCCTTTCAACAATGTGTTCCTTTAAAAAACACTGTGTTCCTTTAAAATTTTTACAATTATTTTTTTCAATTTAATTTTTTTTAACAATTAATATTTTCAAATACGCGCTGTTTCTATAGTCGAGATAGTGTGTACACCAATACAAACAGACGGACGGACAGACATACTCAAATCAATTAGACTTCATTACAAGAAACTCAGCTAAATTTCATTACATAATCTAATAAAAAGTATATTTTTTGTATCATAATTTGTTTTTCTCTGCAAACATTAGATAAATTTTGCAAAATTCAATTATAGCGTACAGTAACATATAAACATATGGCATTCAAACATGTCATGGAATTTCAAAAATTCATGGAAATATTTCAAAAAATCAGTAAAACGAATAATAAAGTGAATATTTAAAAATTGCTTACCATTTCCTGTTCCAAAGCAAAAACATAATGATTAAAAAATCGTTGTAATTTTTCATTGGCATAATTAATGCATAATTGTTCATAGCTATTGACATCAAAATTTTCGAAACCAAAAATGTCAAGAACGCCAAGAAATCGATCGCTATCCTGACCAGGATTAGTGCACGTATTGATATAATTAACAATCCACGCGAAAGTTCGCGAATATAGCGCTTTAGCCATTGCGTGCCTGTTTTCTCGTGCTTCGTGAAGCTTCAATGGTATGTCAGTTACGATTCCTCGCACATTGATCTGTCGCTGTAACGTCGCTAATGTCAACTTGTAAGCGTCGACTCCTAACAGAGTGGCCACAGTCGCGATCACCATCTCGTCCTCAGCACTTAACTTACATCGTTCGCCATCCAAATGATCCTCAAACTGAAGATTACCCAACCATAATATTGCACTTAAAACGGAGAAAATTCCGTCACACATCTCCTGTGGTATGTTTAGCACAGACATCGCCAAACGTAACGAATCGAATTGATTTGCATCGTCCACTCCATCCACTCTGTAACAACCGCTTTGCCGAAGATATGCATAGTGTTCCACGTGTTCGATAAGGAATTGATTACGAATGTCTGCGTTATATTGTGCTCCGGCAACCAATTGGTAGAACACGTGATAATTGCGTTCACCGAACGACTGAAACGTAATGCGTGACTGCTCTAATAAGTAATCCTGAATAATGCATCCTTTAATTTGATAGCGCCAATCAAAGCAGACTTGAATAAACTTCCCAAAGCGACTAGAGTTGTCATTTCTCACTGTTTTCGCGTTTCCGAAAGCTTCTAATATAGTATTTGCTTCCAAAATTTGATGTTCAACCCATGTTGACTGGTTTGACGTAATAGTGCATAGATATTGGAGTATGAATTTAGTTGATTCGGTTTTGCCAGCACCTGATTCACCCGATATAACACATGCCTGGTTTGAATTATCGGTCTGTAAGCTACAGTAAGCCGCTTCAGCGATCGCGAAGATATGTGGCTCCTGTTGCGATATCTTTTGGCCACTGTATCTGAAAACCCATTCCTAATTGGATAACAATTTCCAGTTACACGAAATTAAATTAATCGCACTAATATGTAGGCTAAGTTCTCTTACTGTTTCGTAAATATCTAATTCCTTATATGGATTCACAGCAACGAGAATAGTGCCCGTATATGTCTGTTAGTAAAATCATAACGTATTGAAAAATTGTAAGTAACCATTATATATCATCATTTTTATATCAAATATCAGCTAAACGTGTGCAAAATAAATAGCAGAACAGATTCACTTACATATATTTGTTCGCTGTTGTATCGAACTTTCAGATTTGTATTGATGCCATTTTCATCAATATTGCTGATGATAGTCATGTCTGAAACCCCATCTTCGGGTCTCCAGCCTAAATCCAATCATAGTGTGTTTAATGGGATCGTTTAAAACAAAGTTTTCTAATGTATGGCAATCATAATATAAGCATATTATAGTTGGCAAACAAGCAATGCTTGGCAGTGTTGCGGAAAACATGATAAATATTAAGTGCATTCTAATTTATATAAGAAACATATAGAGTAAATAATAATAAAATAAAAAAGCAAATAAATATATATTCCATTAAAATAACGATAATGGGAGGCAAACTGTAACCATAAAAATATACGTATTAAGCGAGAAAAAAGTTTGATTGATATATAAGCGGTAGAAGTATAGATAGAAATGTTTTTCGAGTTATTGACCTAAAGAAGGGGCGTTTGCCTTCAACTGTACATAATATTCTCTTTCTCTCCCTCACTATCTTAAGATTGGTCTCAAATGTGAAACATAAGTATATGCGGTGCATAGCAGTTCGAAGTATATATACATACTATTTATTATAGCATTGCAATATACAATATAAGCCAATATATATATATATATAGCATAGCATTGCTATCTCTTATTGATTTGGAATCTATTATAAGACTTATATATACTTATTTATTGAATATTTAATAGTAATGAAAAATTAATAATATCTTACCATTTTGTTGGGCATCCCATCCGTTAATCATGTTTTGCATAACTTTTAAAAATTGGGATGTGTTTAGACAAACAGGCAATTGTTTTGTTTTGCTATAGAAAATATAGTAGTGAGTGATAGGGAGGATGCGAATCGTCTACATCTTTCCTCTACTATTATCGACCGACGACACCACACCACACACACTACAGCACAGCACAGCACTGTTCCGTAAATGTTGCTCTACTGTTCTCGACACCAATAATGCACAGATATATAGTACAGTGAATCCGCTTTTGCTCTAATATTAACAGCGCTACGATTTTCTCTGTAGTTTTGAACACAGCATTGCGCTTTATTTTCGATGCGAAGTACAGTACAGTACAGTACAGTATAGCGCACTCAGCAAAACACAACAAATTTATAACTGTAACCAAACACACACTGCTTCCTATGAGTCACCGCTTGCTTCCAATTATTCCTTGTTAATGGAAATGAATTGCTGACTGAACTACACCTTTTTATTATGTACTTTCGCTTACCTTTAACATTCGTATAACACGCTTATTAAATCGAAAAACTAGTTTTCTATTACTCACAAATAGCATATGTCATAAAAAACTGCTCTTCAAACTGAATTGTTGTTTGGATTTTATTAGTTTTTCTATAACTAGTCATTTTATTTTAAAACACAATTGAAACTTAAACAAAGTTAGGAAAAACTTAATTAAAATAAATTAATTTTATGAGGAAGAAAATGAAGTAAATAGTAAAATTAAAAAGTTAGAATTTTAATATTTTTAGTTTTAAAATATTTTTTTAAAAGTGACGAATAAAATTATGATAAACATATGAGGAATGCTGTGTTGCGATAAGTTTTGGGTTTTACTTTTATCACACAAACTCGATAAACAATTTAAAAGTTTAATATCCCTTTAATTTGTGGTTTCGTTTATATGTCACCAATTTATCAGTTTCAGGTTCAGTAAAATAATTATATTAAACCTTACAAATCTCTAATCCGTAAAGAAATATTAAGTTCAATAGCGGTAACAAGTTTTGATTTAATGATTCATTCTTTACTTTATAGTTTTAATACTAGATGCCAGCACTCGTTTTACAATTGATAAGTGATATGATGTCCATTATGATGACAAATACGTATTTCCATATCCGTTGAATGTGCGTGTGATTGTGTTTGTGTGCATTTCTCAATCGTATATTTTAATTAGAAATTCAATTTATTGGACATTTTCGTGAGATTTTCGTGTATGTTTTACGCGATATGTGAATTTCAGTGAATTAAAAACTTATATTTTGTTTCAGTTTTTTCAATTTTATATAAATCGAAATGTCGAAAGTGAAGACACGAGACCTTCGCGGCAAAAGGAAGGAAGAGTTGGTCAAACAATTGGATGAACTGAAGCAAGAGTTGGCGAATCTTCGTGTGGCGAAAGTGACTGGCGGTACTGCGAGCAAGTTATCGAAGATAAGGGTTTTTCGAAAATCGATTGCTCGCGTTCTCACAGTTATCGGTCAAAACCAAAAGGAGAATTTGCGTAAACTCTATAAGGGAAAGAAACATAAACCTATCGATTTGAGACCGAAGTTAACGCGTTCTAAACGACGAGAACTCACAAAACATGAGAAGTCGATTAAGACTAGGAAAGAGACGAGAAGACGGCGTTTGTGGCCGCAGAGACTGTACGCGCTTAAGGAATAGATTAAAGAATTAACGCGTTTTCGATTTAATTTCGCAATTATTAACTAATTTGTTTAACTATTGAAATAAAATAAAAAACGATATTAAAAACATTGTGATGTTTTCATTTCTAGTTAAACAAATAATCGTTATTCATGTCTCGACTCTAAAAGCAAAATTCTTCAGCCGATAAACTTGTATCAAAATAAAAATAAGCTTAGTTTAAATGTTAAAACAAAGCATTAGAATTTAAACGAATAATTTTGTACAGAAATGTGAGACCGCTATCATTTCATTTATAACAATAATACGCTTTTCGATTCAAATATATCGTTTACCTCAAAATAATTCATGCTTTTTTAGGATAAACAAACGTGAATATACACCACACGTATTTGTTTTATTATATCTTTAGATGTGATTAGAATATATATTTTCGATTAAATCTTCATTGATTTTTTTCGGTACGAAATAAGAATGAAAATGAAATGTTTAATTCATGCGATTTACAGCATCGTTGACAGAGATCGGAGGCAATACGAGTTGCATTAAGATAACAACTGCATTATAAAAAGGGCAACACTTAATAACTTAAGACTTAATAAGCCAAATGTGGAAATTAGTTTAGATTTAAGTATTTGTACGGAAAAAAAAAGATCATTCGTCAGCTCTTTGTAAAATTTTGGCTCTAGTTTTAGGCTCATAAACGCTGTTTAGATTAGAATTAAGCTCACGTAAAGTAAACAGCATTTAAACAAATAATTTATTTAAGATATGATTAAATGTGATCAAAATTAATATGATAATACAAGATTAGGTACATTATAGTGATTTATACAAACAGTAATATTGAATAATATCGAATTGGCTTAATAACTAAATTTGGCGTTTCGTCCAATGTTACACAGAGTTCTTTTCATTTCGGTTGATTCCAAACAGTTGTGGCTCTGGTAGCTGTTGTGCTATTGATGTGATACGATGAGGTATAGCTTCGATTAGATCTGCTGTATTGTCCTTTACCTTTGCAACCAATGCATTGCGATATCGCTATGCGAAACGACGCTCGAAAGTTTTTCGACATAAAACCATACACCACTGGATTTATGCACGAATTCACGTACGAAAGTAAATGAGCTCCTAATACAACACATCATTACATTAGTTTGTCATTCATTGTTTCAATTTCGTTTAAATCGTTGTTTATTTATCTTAATAATTAATTTATTTATTTAATAAGCCTCTAAGTGTTTAAATATAATTTGAAATTCTTGACGCAAAAACTCTAAATATAAATTAGATGATCCGTAAAGTAAATTTTTCGTAAAATTTTCATTCCTCTAATTTGAATACATTAACGTATTTTTATGCAGTATAATACAGTACAAAATCAAGACTCAAAATTCAATACAAACATTGGTTAAAAATTGTTTGAGAAAAATCTAAATATTTAATACACTAAAACATCAAATACCTGTTCGAAGTGGCTTTAAATATCCATAATTGAGTGGATTAAGAATACCAAAAGAGGTTAACACGTGTATGATAGATATGGGAGACCAGCAAATTATAAACAATATAACTACTGCTACTAACATTTTAATGACCTAAAGTTAATTGGATTTTTTATAACGAAAGAAAATTGTATCATAACATTTAGCAGTAGCGATAAAGTTGTATCACCTGTTTAACTGTATTGCTATCTTCGTCAGTCTTATTGTAAAAAATTTGCTGCAAAGGTCTATGTGTCTGATTTTGATTATAATTATCAGTTGAATGAGTTTCGGTATAATTGAATTCTCGCATTTCTGTGCTTCCATTCTCGCTATTAATATTAATAAAACTTTATGGTAACCATTATTATTTTTAGGTTCGTTAAAAATAGTACATTTAATTTAATATATTTGTATTTACTGTGCAAATATGGAAAAGTATATGAAGATGTGAATGGGAATAATAATTTTTTAATATCGGAAAAAATATAAAACTTAATGTTTCTTTAAAATATTATTACTAGAGAGTCAAAATCACAGCATTTGCTACTTTTTTATTTCAGAAGCTAGAGGCATATAAATTTTTTTTGTGTACGATTTAAGTAAAATGGAGCA
>JAQGAW010000884.1:0-23178 GCA_034698025.1 Phthiracarus crinitus
GCCTTAATAGCGAGCATATTATTTAATATCTGTCCGACTAGACTGAACGGCGCTTAGGCCTACAGGCAAAATCTATGCTCATAATGTATATAAATTTAAATTATCTCAATATATATATTGAATTTGGAATTTAAAGTGAATTGAATCGAAATTATTTTGAATTTAAGTTTTCGCGTGTGGAAGTGTTTAAAATTGTAATTTCATTGTAAAGTAAAAAGTTTTTACTAAAAACTAGCGAATATCTAAATAAAAATAACACGCGTGTGTTTTTTCATGACTCATGGAATTTCTAACGTTACATCGAATATTATATAATGCAAAAATTCAATTTATTTCTAATAAAATTTGTTGGATTTTCAAATCTATTATTAATATAGGAATTAATAGCATCTTATTTAAAAGAAATTGAAATTTGGTCAGAATTGAAATACATCTATATTTAATTTTTGTAAAAATAAAGTCTTAAAATAATCCTAATCGCCGTTTGTAATTAATAAGCATTTATGCTGATTTTAGTTTTCAAGATTTTATTATGATTCGAGATTTGTCGAGTTTGGGGCTACACTCGGGCCTTAAAATATGGCTTTAAAATTTTAATGATTTCGCGCTCTAGTTAACAGAGCATATAATGTATTTTACACATAAAATGTTTACAGTAATTTTCTGTTAATGAATATGTTTAGTATGATAACGCAACCGGATTTTATGGTATACCGTAAAACTTGTTATAATTAAATCCCAAAACCATAATTTGGCTTCTAATCATAACTTTGT
Source organism: Phthiracarus crinitus (assembly GCA_034698025.1). Taxonomy (NCBI): domain Eukaryota; kingdom Metazoa; phylum Arthropoda; class Arachnida; order Sarcoptiformes; family Phthiracaridae; genus Phthiracarus; species Phthiracarus crinitus. Next base: position 775 of record JAQGAW010000884.1, read on the forward strand.
TTTAAAGTAAACAACTTTAATGATCGTTTTAAGTAAGTTGTTTTTAGTAATTAATTTTATTCAAATCTATAAATATTGTCGTTATAAAAATAAAATTAATAGACAAAAATAATTGATTCCTAAACACATGATATTTAGTTTCGATTCGAAAATCTGTACTGTTTATTCCATTTCTTTTAAAAATATTTTTAACCTTTTTGTTTGAATAACCTTATACTTATGGCGATTATAGATAATATTTAATAATTCAGTTAAATAGCTTTTTTTAGGTTTCTTTAGTAATTTCATTAATATTTCTAATTAGCGTAAGGTATATGCAATCAAATATCGAATGGTGTCATTCCCTTAAAAATTTATTTGCAATAAATCTCACATTTTTGGATAAACGTTAATTTAATGTCTAATTATTTTTTTATTATTGCTTTATTCAATTATAACTTGTTTATTACATTGTCTCGTTTATTGCATATAACTTTAATTGTTATTTTCTTAATTCTACAGTATATCACTATTAAAAACACGTGGCTTTAAAACTAGGAACTATAGGGAAATTTAATGTGTTTTCATTTATAGTTAGGAACATTTTGAGAAATTTTATTCATTAGTTTTATAATATATCTTTTTATTTTATTGTAAAAACTTTAATATTTAAACTTATTTTTTCGGGCAGATTGCCCGAAATAATGTCTTAATGATAAAAAATCGGGTAATGCTCGCAATCGCTCCCTTGACTTATGTAATTTCATTGTAAAGTAAGTAAACATTGATGAAAACGAAATATTAAAATAAAGCTGAATCAATAAAATTACTCATTAACTTATTTATATAACTAATGAATTATACGTTTCCATATTAAAATAATTATTATAATGAAAAATAATATATGAATATAATGATAATCTTTAATATCATTATATCCAAATATGAAAATATTCTTCGAAAAAAGTAGACAAAAAACATAATAATTATTGTGTTAGATTTAGTGTTGTTTCAATTTTTATAAATTTAAAACGAAATCGAATTTTAAGAAATCTAATTTCTTAAAAAAAAGAATTAAATGGAAATACTATTTTTTTTCTTATCACATTTAATTCTAGTTTAGTTACAGTTCATTTTAAATAAGGTGGAAATAAATAACCCAAACACTTTTTATGCTTTTTTATAAAAAATTAACTCTTTTTTAACAAATAAAATGTTTCGATGAATTGCTTTATTTGCCTTAATTTCTCATTAATCCAAATATGAACTTTTAATTATTTTAGATTTTAAAATTTAATTCTATTAGTATGAGTTTAATAATAATCAACATAATGTAGTAAATCTGTTGAACCGAATCATTAAACTAATTTGCCAGCAAATTAAGCAATTAATTAATTAGCAGCTCTCTATTTTATTTTTATAGCACAATGGAGCAAATTAGTTATGGATTTGGAATGTCCGTATTCTGTTTAAACTTAGAATAAATAGATAATTTAAATATTTTACAGACATTTATAGAATGTTGAAGTAATTTTTGTTAAATGAAATATTATTTTGCAAAACAACAAAACTAAAAGATTATTTTAAGTTTTTAGTTCATTAAAACAAATAATTTGAATTAAATTACGTGATTTGTTGTGATTTAGAGCAAATAAATTTCATTTTAAAATATAACTATAAAAAATTGGAATCAACTGTTTATGCGTTAAAAATTGAAAAACTTTGTATAATTTGCCGTATTTTACACAATTGTGGGTAAAATGTTAATTTGAGAATTGTTGAGTTGCTTTATTTGCCATAAAATTGGAAACAATGACTTGTAGTTTTTTCGATAATTATTTGAATTGCTTTTTCAATAATGATAAATATTACAAATAGTATTTGAAATTGAAAATACGGTTTTTTATCGTCACATTCTTTTTGATAATTTAATTACTATTTTAGCATTTAATTACCATAACTGTCAGATAATGATTTTTAATAAATATGAAATTATTCAATAAAATGATCATATTTTTTTATTTGGAGATAATCACAAAAATTTCATATTATTTAATGGGTTGGGTGTGTAGTATAGCCTTAGAAGAATTAAAATTTACATCTCAAGGATAAAAATTATCGTAATGATTGACTGCTGCAGTTATTTTTGTGCGAATTTCTTTTACAGCGCTCTGACAAGCTTTATGTGATAATATTAGATTTATTAATGTAAACTCTTGATCAAACTTAATAGCGGTTTATTTTATTTACGAATTCACTATCTAAAAGTGTTATGTATTGACAATTATTCTATTAAATCATTCTCGTATTTTATCTCTGTCTATGATTTTCTTTTGATGTTTAGTCAAACTCAACAACTCTTGAGTGAAGAAAATGTTTCTAATCTCGAGTTCTCAATAATTTTAAACTTTAAACCTTAAAGCATTACGTCTATTCTGATGCTTATAATTCTATGACATAATTCTATACCCATTAACAACTATAATCTCGAATATTTAAGTAAATCTCTGGAGTTTTTTCGATAACAATTAACCAAACTTAAGTATAGCTCACAAGAATATTGCAAATTACATTTTTACTATTTTTTGCTAAATTAGATTTACTTTATTATCGTTTATTTTAAGAAATAAATCTATTAAATGTTGAATTTATTTGATGGAACTATTGTTTCGATAATCTAATTTATTCTTTAGATTTGTTCATTTATTTGTTATTCCCATTAATGTCCAAAAACTCTAATCAGATTAAACATTTTAAAGTTAGCTTAATTCAAACATAAAATCACACATTTATAATAACCAGACTTCGGATATTTGAGAATAAAAAATTGCAAAATTTGGTTGTTATATGGGAATAAAAAGTTCAATTTTTGATTGTTTCGAAAATCTTAGTTTTTTCACGTGTAAAGTTATTTTTTAATATATGGCGGACTTTAGATGGATCTGATAGTTATTCTGGACTATAAAAAATTAAAATTTCAAATCATATTAATACTTATGAAAATAAATAAAGTAAATTACATGAGCATATAAACCATAGTTACACAAGGGGGGTGCTAGCCCAGGGTTGACCCCCCCTAGAAATTTCGAAAATCCGACTACCCACCACCCAAAATTGGGAAAATTCAAGGATGAGAAAAAATTGAAAATTTAAATAAAATTTTTGTCAATTGTAAAAAATTGTGCATCAAAACCGATGAGTTTTTGTGACCCCTTTAAATTTTGGTCAATATTTAAAAAAATTATCGTTTAAATTCGCTGAGTTTTTCGAGGGGGCGTGGTTTAGGCTTTTGTCGAGAAAATTTTTTTTAAAAATTTTTTTTTGAAAAAAAATTTGGTCCGAAGGCCAAAAAAATTGTCGTTCAAATCCGATGAGTTTTTGACCCCCCCTCTAAAAATCGAGATTTCCTGAATCTGACCCCCCCTAGAGGTTCCGACCTTGTGTAACTATGATATAAACTTATATTTTCCATTCAAAATTTACTTAATTTCCAAATTGAGTTGTCGTAATATTGAATTACTTTTATGCGTATTTATAATTAATTTAATAAGTTTTATTATAATTTAAACTAAATATGCATTTTTAATGGCTATGAAATTTTGATTTATCTGACCAAATTTCTCAAAACTGGGGACATAATCAATGTTTTATAAAATTTGGTTGTTATGAAGAATTTTATCAATTTTTGGTTGTTTTTAGAAAAATTTGGGGAAATCCCAAATATCCGATGTCTGATAATAACTATGTTAATAAAAAGTTTATAAAAATTGATAATATCTATAATAAAATATTTTTAAATAACAAGAACGACACATTCATTTTCTCTTATGTTATTACGGTATATAATAGTTTTTAAATCCATAATGGCAAGATGTTAAATCCCTTAATATATAAAACTTAAAATAATAAGGATGGACAGACAGATATGATCAAAAAATAAAATCTCGACTTCTTTTTTAGAAAATGAGCTAAAAAAATATCTAGAAAAATAGAAAGCGTTGTTCAAAAATGTAGAGATTTTAATCAATAAATTTTTTTTATAATTATTAATGCTTTAATATTTCATAATTATATAATATTATTGCAACATATTTTTGAATACCGTATATTATTAAACATAATCACGAGTTGATGACAGATAGATGAGAATTGATAGATGCGTTAGACATCCGTGAGTGTATGACATTAATTAGAGAATATGGAAAAATTGTTATGGAGAAAGACTTAAAGGTTAAAAAGGCTAAAATGGATATATTAAATTAAATGATATAACATTGAGTTTATATCTAACATATCAATCAAACTTAACGCAATTTTTAATAAACATTAAAATCGTAATTTTGAGCCAATCACTCCACCCTGGAATACCCTATTGCTTTATATTACTAACAAATACTGTATTATAAATAACACTTTGATATTAACATATTTAATAAATTTCTTTTTTTACTTTAGATGGCCAATACTTAAAAATCAAGAAAATAAAATAAATTCATCAAATTTAATCAATTCATTTAACATTATCGCTATTAGAAAGACTTTTGGTAAATTTATATTTTGATTGTATATTTATTCGATTTATATGTATATATATGTTTTTTATTTTTAACATTCAAACCATATTTTCAAAAACATGTTTAATAATTTATACATACTATTTCTGTTTTTAATCATTTTCTTGTGTCAATTATAATTTTATTTAATCATAGTTGATTTAATTTTAATAGACTCCATATTTTAATTTGTCGGTGCACTTAGTGTTTTGTAGGGCCAAATCGGGACGTGCTTTGCGTTTTCAAAAATAAACGGGTCGAGCCTTAGTCGGACCTAAAATTTTTTGAGAAACCTAAATTATAATTATGAACTAAGATATAAACTCAAAGTTAAAGTTTTTATACGTAATACAAAATTTTTTATAAATTTTCTATGAATTCAAAGTCACCAAAAATTAAATGAAATCTGAATTATTTAACAATTAAAAATTTTTACAAATTGTTATCCTCTACTTTTAAATACAATAAAATATTCCATTTATTGTTTAAAGTATTTTGTATCCGATTTCAATTAAAAATATTAGACCACTCATTCATTTTAACTTACCTTACATTAAAGTATTTCGGTACATATTTTCAATGTTAAAAATGTTATTTAGAAAAACCTCGCGTCGGAATTGTCAATACGAATGGAGATTGTATTGGATTCATTTTTATTGATTTTTTGTGGTCATTAAGACAGCTCAGGGATGTAATTGATGGTCATTTGAGAGAACTTGGAGCGAGAGCTCAAAAATTTGACTATAAATTTATAGAAAGAAATGGTTGGCCCGTAACTTCTAATCAAGAAGTATTGCTTGGAGTTTACGATATCATAACAAACCATTGCATTTGCATCCAAACCGGATCTTTAAACATAACGCAAATAATTCAACCGCCGAACACTCCAGCGGACCCACAAATCCCAGATTATTCGTCGAACAATCCTCCGATTACTTATGTGAGTGAAACTCCTGTTGTCAACACTCCTAGAGGTTTGGATCAAATAGATTCTGTGCCCGAAAAGAAATCATGGAAAAAAGGCTCTTTTAATGTAACGTAAGATAAATGTATTTTCTACTAAAACACGCTTATTTATTATTGCAACCAAATTCTATATACACTTTAATCAATACGTTTACTAATCATTAAATTAAACAATATTATGAAAAGAATAATTTGTTTCAATTAAAATAAGGCCACAATAATTTGTTATAACATAGAATCAGACAAACAACGCGTAGAAAGCAAGAAAAAACAATTAGAATTAAATCAATGAAACCAACAGCGAAGCCAATAATGTTAAGCTATGCGAGACAAGAGGCTGCTAAGCATGCATTAGACTTGAAAAAAGAACTCGTTTCTCTTGGATTCAGTGTCTACTTAGTAATATATATTATTTAAAGCATTTAAGCATTCGAAAATAATCTGACACCATATTAACCTTATAGGATGTGCATGAGATTCAAACGGGTAGCGATTGGCAGGACTCGCTTAATGAAGCGGTTCACAGTTGCGAAGTATTTGTACCGCTCGTTACTCCAATGTATGGAAAAACTCAATGGACTAATAGAGAGGTTTGCTTTGTGTTAATATGAAATTATTTTGTAGATTACAGTTGAGAAAATGGATGATATGCTATAACTTTTAATTTTATTTTAAATTTAGGTGAAATTGGCAGACCTTTTGCAAAAATATATCATTCCAATAAACTTTCTTGGTATAGACTATTCTGTATAAATATTATGTTATAATAAGTTTCAATTATATAAATTATTTTAAAAATAGATAACTGGCCGCCAGAATGTTTAGCCATTCAATTTGCCACAACACAATATATTCATTGGAGACCTACTGAAGGAGAACATGGTATAACAGTTATAATACTTAACTGTTTTCTTGTTATAGAGAATACTAACAAATTCATGTATATATCTTAAGATACTCCTATCGATAAATCGTTTCCTGATATCAAAAGTTGGCCACCAGTTTATATGGAAAGAGTTACAAAACTGATAGCCAATTATATAAATATTAAATTTCCAAAACCTGAAGCAATAAAGTCAAAATCACGCGAATCTCGTGTTGTCTCATATCCGCCAAATACAGATATTGATTGTCCATTACCATTGCCTATGCTTAAAGATAATGAATCTGATAAACAACTTATAGTTATCAGTGCACATCCGCAACAGGAATATATTGTTTCCCAATTGAAATCAATTTTAACTGATTCTTACAAGATTTGGTGCTCGACTGATCTGCCAGAAGGTTTGAATGATGAAGACAACTACAGTCCAACCACACCACCATTCACACCGTCGCAATTGCCCACTATTTCAGAAGAGAATGAAAGTATTTTTAGCGCCAATTATAAGGACATCGCGCGAAAAATAGTAGAAGCAAGAAAGCAAAGGCCCGTTTCTTTGCCTCAGACAGAGAGTAATGCGCTTGAAATTAAAAAATCTCTGTCAAGAATGATGTCACAGACGAGCGAAATCAGTACTTATTCTTCATTAACTCCGGACAAAAAGGAAAGATTGAAATCGTTTCAAGAGAAAGTGAGTTCCGCTGCTGTTGTTATATTAGTGGCATCGGAAGCGTATTATAAATCGCGAACATCGCAGCAACACGTTTATTATTGCGAACATAGAAAGAAAATGATTTTAATACGAAGCGATCAAAGTCAGACTCCGTGTTGGTTCTCTATGCTTATGGCTCAAGACTCCTCATTAGTAAGTTTGTTCGGAAAAATCTAAGTTAATGCCAATATTTAATTTTAATTATTTTAGTCGATAAGAAATCCTCGATTTAACGAGCTTTTACTGTCGCGAATAAAGCGTATGCTTGACCCGCAGGCGAAAACACCAAATGATGAGATGCATGAATCAAAAATGTTATATTTAATCAATTTTATGAAGAAAAATTTGCCAGTACTTGAAACGTGTGTATACGTTGTTGGAAGGTATTTATACTGTACTCGCTTAAAATTTTATGCAATTCTCAAACATTTAACTTAAAATACTGAATTCGCAAATTAGCACAAAACTACAAAATCCGCGATCAGAGGAAATATGTAAAGCGATTGGCGCTGAATTGGCTAAAGTGAAAAATGTGACAGTAGTGACGAGCGGATTCTATGGCGCTGGAGATCTAGTGGCGAGTGCTTTCAATGAAGTGCGACAGAATAACAGAGTTTCCGTTAATCTACCGATTAATGATAACAATTCGTTCGAACAAATGGAATCATCAGTCGTACACATTGTGCCCGTTAAAGATTCTGAGGTAATATTATTTTATTTATTTATTATATTCGCATAATGTTTAATAAATTTAACAAAAACTATAGGATTTTAGTGGTAAAGGCAGACAGAATACTGACGGATCGTTCGAACCGATCCCTTATGGTAAAACTATATTTCTTGGGGAATCTGTTTCCGAAAGAGAGAGCGCTGTTGCGAGACTGCTCGACACGTGTATTCTTATAGAGGGCGGACCAGGTTAGCGATAACGCACTTATTTTGACGATATTTCTATAAAATTTCCACAGGATTTTCCAGTTTCCGCCCTTTAATTATGCAAACATGAATTTGCAACTTTTACTATAATTGAATATTTGATTTTATTTACAAAAAAAAACTATTGGGAAAACAGTATAGCATTAAACTACTAAACAAATCTCAAATCGATCTCACATTGTTTTGTGAACTACAGAACAAAATAAAAGTAAACGAATTACAGTATATCAGTAAATTTTATTTATATATTTTTAAACACGGCGTTATGTTTTATATTTACACGCACTGTTTCGACACTTCTAGCCATCATATGACTTATGCAGAATTAAAAAATTATCAACATTTTATAAAAATGCAGAACAATTTTAGGCAAAACAAGACTGCTCTATACCGTAGAAGTAACTGCTGAATCCAATAGTTAACTTTAATAATACAATATGATTAGAAAAACTTAATCTAATGTTTCCAATCAATTCATTTAATTATAACTGACAATAATTTAACTGAATAATACCAATAAGTAATACCATTGAAAACAAAAACGACACATTCACAGAGAGCTGACTTTTTAATAGGCTAATACATATTCATGGATCAATAATATAAAGACTTCGAACACCAACACAGAAAGACAATGTCAAATCCATATGCTAGACTTCCTTACGAGAATCAGCTAAAAATTTTTGTTTATAAGTTCTTATTTTAAATTACATATAAAATTTATTTGTTTGTTCGTTGTTTAAAAATAAAAATAAGAGACAATAAAATTGGTAATTTTAGGCTCTGCGCGTGAAATCGAAGAATTCATTTGGAACGATCACTTCGTTATACCTGTAATATCATCAGGCGGTGCTGCGAGTGGTAAATATGGAATTCCTATTAAAATCTTTGAAGCGCCGCATGGAGTTTCAGAACAAGATTGGGCTAAGCTGTCAGCCGCCGATGCATTGCCAATAGACGTTGCAAAAGCAATCGTTAGAATAGTGTGCTCTTTGAAAGAAGCGATCGTCGATCACGCTCTCAGTCGTCTCGATATGCAAAGTAAAACCAAACCGAAATTAATGCGATCGCGTTCCACAAGAAAACGGTACAATGAAAAACGAAAAGTTGATATCATTGCAGCTCAAACAGTTATCACAAGCCCTGAAGATGGTTCGCCGAATTCTCCTGAAAAAATTTTGCCCATAATTAAAGCCGCGATGACATCACGAATGCAAGCAAAAAGTAGTAAATGGAAACGTCTTATTTCTTTCAGTAAAAAAGATTAAATAATTTTTTGTGTAAAAAAAGTTTTAATTAGAAAAATCAGGCACTTTTTAAATTTTTAAAGATAATCGGAAATTTGTCATAATATAACTTATTTAAATTCATTAAAGTTATTAAATTAAACTATATTATTGTATATTATTATAATCTGTGGTTTAAAAATAAGACGATCAGATCAGATCATTAGTTTTAAAATGACTAGGAATTAGTAGTGAGTAAACAAAATAGTGAGAAATATAAAATTAGGGAATGTTTGTAATTGAGTAATACTAGCGTTTCAGTCGAGTTTAATTCGTTTACTAAACTCTTGCTGTTGCTGTTGTTTCCATTCTGTCTTAACTTTCATTCTCTTAAGCTGTCCGTCCCATTGTAAGTCTACGAGTCCGCCACGTTTTGCGATCTCCGCCTTAACTCTATTAGCAAATTCAATAGCGTTTTCATTCTCCTAATATAAATTTTAGATCTTATCAATCATAGTTAAAATTAAATATTACTGTACAAATAATTTTATTCACCGAAAAAAGTTTAACGTTATTCAGAGTTAATTGTTATTGAATATTGAACTTTTAGTTGAATATTGAACAAAATAAACAAAAGCAAGATAGAGAATGAACATTCATAATGAGCTCACTTTGTAGTATATTCCGAGTTATTTCAATAGTTTAGTCAAAAATTTTAGTTTATTGTTTCTATTGTTGGTCAACTATATTTAATTTATACTTTTAAGAAATTAGTACTTTTACTATATATTTTTTCATTGAAAAAAAATTATAGCTTTATTATAGATTGTTGTAAAAAGTACTTCATTAAGTGATTTGACAATTTGGATTGAGTTGTGTTTAAGCAGTCGTCGAGTCAACATCACACATATTGTTAATCAGAAGATCACTGAATCTAATAAACGTGTGTTACCAGTATTATATAATTGAAAATTGTTTTGGATGCGGCTAATAACTACTCGAAATAACTATTTTTCGTGTTTATAGAATTTTTATCGATTTTTTTGGCCGTTTTAAAGCCATTTTAGTTCATTTTAAGCCTATTGTTAGGCCTTAATTCAGAAAAACCCTTAAACAGACAGACAGAAAGACAGACAGACAGACAGACAGAGACAGACAGACAGACAGACATGTCAAATCCAATAGCTCCTTTGGACAAAGTAAACTAAAAAACTTTAACAAATTCAGTTGAACGAAAAAATAAATGTGTCGCAAATCCAGGAGATATGAAAAGTTTAATATTTAAAATTTTGATAACTAAGCTTATGTTCAACTTTAAACTCTAATTTAAATACTTAAATAGTGCTTAGTGTATTGTCTAAAAAATGTCATAAATTTGTCTTACCTTTCTAGTCATTGGTGGCAAATACCAAACATCACAAACAATGGCCCAACTAGTCATCATCATTAACAAGTAATACATATAACCCTGTTTATTGCTATTCCAAAATGGATCTCCGAATCTCGGATCGTACTGACAAAATCAATTTTTTATATTTATTAATTATTCATATTAATTTGATAATAACAATAAGGTAATAAACACCTTAATAGAAATTGGGTATATAGTGCCTCCGACTTCGAATGAGCCCTTCTTAAACATCATAACAGCCGAATTATTAATACAAGTTCCCTCAGGAAATATGAGTATTGGTAACTTATTAGGATCTTCGACGTGTTCGCGCAATCGTCGCGTAACTAATTCTCGATCAGTGATTTCGCATCTTTCAAACCATATATGAGAAGTCGCTCTTTCCAATGCTCTTTGAATAACACCCAAAAATCCTCCCTGTCTTTGACCAACTAATGCGTAACAATTATCACATGCAAGAATCGCAACGTCCTTATCATCAATTAAATAATAATATGTTAAATTAATTCAAAAAATGAAGTATGGGTACAATTGTGTATATCACTCACGAGAGGATTTGTGTGATTAGCAACAGTAATACCTCCACCTCTTGCCATATTATGTCGATCGTGATAAGTAATAATAGCTGAATAAGCGCGCGATAAAATTCTAAAACACATAAGACTGACATTCCAATAAAGCGATCGCTTGAACGGTCCGTCAGAAAAACATCCAACCAGTGCTGTGCATATAATTAACCACAAAACTCCAATAACAGTAATAAAAACTCTGGTTGGCATTAGAATAAAGTATCTTATAATAAACCCGATTCCCCATAATATCGTTAATCTCAATGAGATGTATTGATAGTTCTTGTTGGTTCGCGTCAATAAATTCCATGACGGAAGTTCTACAATGAATAAACAATAAGTTAACAGCGAATAAAACAACCGATAAGTTGGATAACGAAATCAAATATACGATACCCTCAGCATCGAAACGTTTGGTCACTTCGTCGTCAACAATCGCTTCAATGCCTATATGTATCAAATTGGTAATATCGGCCAAATGAAACTGTTTTTGATCGATTATTTGTAATTCGCAATTTATATTTTGTTTTTGGCAATCGTTTTCATTATTTAATCCATTTTTATGATTGATTTCTTTCTCAATATAATCAGTTATGTCTCCATCCCTATTGAGTCTTAGTTCAGCCTTTTCTATTTTTTGTCGGCCAAACTATCATTTATATTAAATATTAAATTTATAAAATTAAATACCGAAATATAAAAAACCGTAAGATTTCGAATGAAAGTACGGTTCAGTGCTTTCTTACATATTATTCTTAAAGCTAATCGGATTCAAAAAAATCAATAAAAATATTATATATTATATATAAGTTAATTGGATGAATTGGAAATAATTTCAAACTATAGCTCTACTTATTTTGAACAGTGCTCTCAAACCGATGCGTTCAATACTAAACATTAAATGCCTTAAAAGCTAAAAAGTTACCGAACACTAATGAAAGTATAAATCAATCAGTAATAATCACCTCAAATATCCGTAAAAGCGTGAAGACATACCATTTTCTTACGCCAAGAGAAAAGCCGAGCGATGTTATGATCAGCGATACGATTGTCAACAACAAGAATATTAAAATAAATATCATTTTTTTTATTTCAATTATTTTCAAATATAAATATATAATTCATAATTATATCATATATTAAACAACGCAGTAATGAATGAGATCAATAAATAATAATTTACGTAAATATAAATAAACGAAATATGTTTGATATAATAAACATATTCATCATATAATCATATATTTATTCAATAATATGTTATATAATCATTGATAAACTTTTTATTTTTCACATCAATTTAGTGTTTACATGATTCATGAGAACGCATGCGCACTACTGTTATACGTAGCGTTTGAACATTGTTTGTTGCACTTTATGCGTATCAAAAAATCGGATTACAAATATGCGAATGAAATAATTGAAATAAATAGTTTTTTTTATTAAGCAAACTGTTTTTATTAAAAAATAATATCATGTGTTTTTTAATAAACTGATGATTATTTCAAAAAATATTTAAAAATATATTGCAAATGTGTGGCGCCATCTCTAAAATTTATAAATTAATATTAAACACGAAATAGATGTCACTGTTAACCCAAAAACGTGTGCTTTACTTCCTTTTCCTTTGTATATGAAGTGATTACAAGCATTTTAATATCAATAACTGGTAATAATGCCACCGAAACCGAAGAAACAGGCATCAGCTGCCACTCCGGCCGCAGCAACAGCTGGAGCGTCGAAGACAACGGCACCAAAAGCAGCCACAGCTGCACCGAAGGCTGAAAAGGCAGCAAAGTCTGGCAAACCTGAGAAGAAGGACGAGAAGCCGAAAACAACTAAAGCTGATCCTCAAACCAAACCGAAGACGAGCGCAGTTTCTGCAGCGAAATCGGCTCCAAAACAACAAACGAGTAAACCAGACGCCAGTAAATCTAAAGCGAAGGCATTGTCGATTCAGAAACGTGTGGCCAAAGGAAACTTTCCGCAAAGAAAGCGCAAAATCAGGACAACCGTTCACTTTCATAGACCACACGTGAAACACTTGCCGCGAAACCCGAAGTTCCCGCGAAGGAGTGTTCCTCACAGACCAAGACTCGACAAGTACTCGATTATCAAACATCCGCTCACAACTGAATCAGCGATGAAGAAGATTGAGGACAACAATACATTAGTTTTTATCGTAAACCTAAAGGCAAATAAGCCGCAAATAAAAATGGCTGTGAAAAAGTTGTACGACATTGATGTGGCAAAAGTGAATACTTTGATCAGACCTGATGGACAGAAGAAGGCTTACGTCAGATTAGCGCCCGATTATGACGCTCTCGATGTCGCGAATAAAATCGGAATCATATAAATCGATATCGCGTTTATTATTATATTAATGTATTAATATTAACTTTATTGAGAATAAAATCATAATTTTGAAATAAGTATTTATTTCTCCGCATCTATACATTAAACTAATTACTAATTAATCGATACATTATTCAATTTGAAATCTACATTTAAAATTTAATATGAAATTATTTATTTGGGTTCGGGATATAACTCATCGAAATTTGATGGCACAGGAGTTCCTGTTTGTTGAGCCAAATATAATAATTCCTCTGTAAATGAATTAAAACATTTTATAAATTATGTTATAAACAAATGAAGATAATGTGGTGAATAAAAATAGGATAACACGATGATTACCTCTATTATTCTTTTGTTTGAGAATTCTCTGTTCTTCGTCCCAAATAAGTTTTTGTTTTCGTAGACATTCTCTGTGTTTCGTTTCTTTCCTCTTCAGATAACCTATTATTTAATAAAATTCAATACCTATAAAAAGTTCGGTTGATTTGAATCAAATATAGTGAAATGTGTACGAACCGTATCTCCATATTCCGAAACCGATACCAGCGAACAATAATGTCCATCGCGTGAACTAATCATTAACACATCAAAATTAAGACATTAAGACATTAAGACATTATATGTTAATTTGCTATTGTTTTGATTGTTACTAAAACATTAAAACATACGCGAATAAATGGTGACACCGCTAATGGTTCGCCCAATACTGGCTTTGGAAGCGGATATTTATGCTCCACATCTGACTTCCAGAGATTAGTCCACGGCATTGATATTGTAAGCGATAGTTAACTAAATTTACTATAATAAACAATATTATTAACGCAAAAATGTGAAGTAGAGGTTAAATATAATTTTAGATTAGAGATGGAAAACTAGTGAAATGGGATTTTAATATTTTTATTTATTATTTGCAAATAAATTTTTATTTATTATTATCAATTAATATAAGCAAAATTACGCTTTTTAAAGTTTTTAATTACAATATTTAAATATAATAGTCGATTAAAGAGAGTAAATAGCAAAATAATCGCATTATTTATAGACATACGAGAAATATAATATAAATATGGGAAACATGTGTTTGTGTGAACGGAATCACTACTTTTGCACATTACTCTACTGTATGAATAAAATACTGTTTGGGATCGAATAGTTATTTCATATATCATATAATCAGTTAATCATGCGTTGATTTGATTAAGCTTTTAAACTAATATAAGAAATATGCCAACCGTTATATTACTAGACGTTTCGCTGTCAATGTGTCGTAACGTTGCAGTCAGTGATGGCAGCGAACAGACGTGTTCTGTGAAGACATTGGCGAATCACGGCATCATATCATTACTGGATTATCAGTTACAACACTGCAAACTCGAGTTCACATCAGTTATGGTATTCTCTTCTTTGTGGCAAATACTCTGCAAATTCACGCGTGACTACGAATCTATTAAGAATGAACTTCAAAACATTGAATTGTTTGACAAAACAAAGTTTATAAATGCGTTGCGAGGCGTGAAGAATATGGTTGTCGACGAATGGGGAACTGAAATGAGTTGTCAAGTGATTCTAATAACTGATGGCAATGCGGCAGTCAATGCTCAGCTTATGAGTAACGGTTGCGGACACGTGTTGAACGAGTTGTACGAAGAAGACACTCGTGTGGAGAACTGGCCGCTTCCGTTCCCATTCCCATCGAAACTTCATATCGTATGTCTCTCAACACTAAACGATCCATTATTACAATCATCGCTCAAATTTTTTCGTAAACTAATTGAGTTAAACGGTACCAATAATTTAAATGACGTCCACAGCGGCGGACAATTATGGATACCAGAAGGTTCTGTGTTATCGTTTAAATCAATTCAGCAATTATTTATAAAGTTAGCGGAATCTAGTTATCGTCCATTTCGAGGAACACTGCGTTGCGGTTCGCTGTCATCGCCCATCGCTTTATATCCATCGCCCGAAAATTATCTCCAAATCAATGACTTTGAAACAATTAAAGCCGAATTATCGAATGAAATAAACATTTGTGGTTTTATGGAAATATCGGAAGTGGCGAGTCCTCCAGTTTATTCACGACATCTCGTTTTACCGCTTCCCGAACATAAGGACGACGTGAAAAAATATGTATCCGTTTTAACTTCAAATTCGAATAATGAGTCCGAGAGTTCATCCGTTGATATCGAAGAGTTCGTGAACTCGTTGTGTTCGGACGAAGGAAGACAGCCATCATTTTGCGTACTTTTGCACGGAAGTTTGAAAGTGGAGGGAATGGTAGCGATATGTCAAGTTGGAAATCCTGACTGGTATGGTATGCTTTATTCGTGGGCTGACAGCAAGAAGAAGTCAAATTTAATGCTTTCAACGTTTAAATGCGGAGCAGAAATTATTCCATGGATCGGTAGCTTTAAATTACTCGGGTTTCCGTCGCTAAGCATTCAACAAACGCAAAATCCTTCAGACAAAGCGAGTGCTAAGAAAAATTTTAGCCAAAATTCTGTAGTATGGCTTAAACAGGCGGGTTTGCAGTCGGATATACAAAAAATTTTACGACACGCGAGGAAATTACCGGAAAAAACTTTGAATTTTTACAAAGAGCTTAATCGAATAAGAAGGGCTGCGCTCTCTTTCGGGTTTTATAGCTTAATTGACGGTTTAGCCAGCATTTTGGAGCGCGAATGTCGAATGCTTTCGGGAACAGCTCATCCCGAAGCAGCGCTACAGCTCACTCATGCCGCCAGTTGTTTGCGTATGCCTTACAATGAAGACAGTTATAATCAGTTAATTACGCCGTTAGAAACTAAATTTAATATCAATTAATATTTATATAATAAATTAATTCATGTTTTCTTACATTTTATTCATATTTTTTATACATTTCTTAATAATTACTGTACCTATATTTATATATTTAGAATGTAAATAAGTAATTAAATCATTTAAAGTCATAAACAAGATCTAACTGTAGTTTAATATTTAATTAGTTTTTTGTTCCATCTTTCGCTCCCTTTATTTTTCTCACTAATATTAGTTTATTCAAAATTGTAAGTTATATATCATACTATACCCCATTATTATTTTTTTCTAACATTTCGTAAAAAACTAATTAAAATGCATTCGGACTATAATATAACCGAAAAATACTCAAATCTATATGCTAATCTGTTTTTGCAGACAAAAATTAACTCACTTTTCAAGAATATATGAACTCATGTATTCTTATCTATTCCCATAATTTCAATAATATATTAAACCATATATATTTTTATTATCATTTAAATAAAAATTATTAAAATAAATTAAAATACGTACAAATATCAAAATTTTAATGCACTATAAATACAAGTACGGCTATATTATGTAACGTATATTCACATAATATTCTCGCTGTTATCAAAATTAAAATTATAAATTAAATTATTAAAAAGTATAAAAGTATATTAAGTATATTACATTTGCTTATATTTTTATATAATTTTGTATTTACTGTAATTAAATACGATTAAAACTTGAATTATCATAATTAAGTAAATCACAGTTTATACATAGTGTTTTCACACTTAAGAGATTCATTTGTCATAAAACAACGAATTTTCAAAATCATTTTGGGAAAATTGCGTACATTTTGCGTTTACACACGTTAATCCTTGCATACACGGACAAAATTGGGTGTATATATTTGAAAATTCTTGATATTCTCCATTAGGATATGACAATGTTTTATTTTCGGGTTCATTATAGGATCGACACCAACTGCCTATTTCTCCTAAACTCACACATTTGGGAACACTGTAACGCGTAAAACCTATAATAAATCAATACAACAAATGCGTTAAATAAATCAATAATAGTTAATATTATATATGATAAATATGTAATTTTACAATATTATGGAAATTAATAGAAAATGTAAGAGTTTTAAATACAATTTCCTCTGTAAAACTCATTTTGATTCATATAATATTTGGTGAATTGGAAGAAATTATAAGAAAATTAATGTATACTAAGATAGATTAAGGAAAATAAAATTAAGAAAAAATTATATATTTGTTTTACAAATCTTTTTTATTTTATCATATCATATCGTTTATTTAATTGGGTTATTTTATATTTATAAAAAATACCGATTAGCGACTGTATATAATGTTTCAACAGTCAGATTTATGGGAATTAATTTTGGATAAACATAATTATACTGTTATAGAACTTGAAGTGTTGAACGAAATGGCACAGAATAGTGATTGTATTATAAAAATCTCGATTTAAACGATAATTTATTGGAGTGTAATACAGGCAAGGATTACTGTATAGTAACTATACTGTATTATAGATTACTATACAATTCTGTATAGAAATTTCTAATTATTAATATATAAAAAGTTAAGTTACCGATTACACAGCAATAATTTGGTGGACAATCTTCTCCTTTGCGGCAAAACAATTCTTTCGAAGTCCATCGTGGAAAACAATCGCATAAAGTAACCTGAATTTATCAAATATTTAAATTTTTTATAAGATTTTAAGAAATAAACTTAAAAACATAAAATAAAAGATATTAAATAGCTTTATCAGATTAAGCTTAAAAATATTATAACATCGACCTTTACTGTATAATTAAAAAAGAATTGTTTGATTTAAATTACACAAACACCCAATTATATAATATAATTTTTAGAACAAATAAAATTTTAAGAAAACAAATATTTTGAATAATTAAAGAGTTTAAAGTAAAATTTAAATATAAAATAAACAATTAATGAATGCATTGCACAAAACTTTAGTTTTATTTTATGCAAAATGTTTAGTAATCCATTTAAATAGATTATTATTACAAACATTTTTATAAACTTATTCGATCCGATGATATGATTGAGCGAAATCGGGAAATATATTATCATTTAAATAAATCAAATGGAAAAAACGATATACATTTGGGTAACCAAATAAGATAAATTTTATTCCTAAGTAAAATCTGAATGTAATAAACTTTAGGTTATATCTCAAATTGCTTTATAGGGTTTAGGAGTTAGCCTTGGAAATATTAGCGGTCAACTTATCGGATAAATCATTCAAGTTCTATAGACTGAATGACATTTAGCCAACCTTGCGATATAATGTTTGATAAAGTTTATCAGATATCAGTGAAATCTTCGTTAAATAAATTAAAACACTATACGTTATGAATTTATTTAGTTTTTTAATTAATGAAAATATCAGTTATTTTTGAATCAAAATCTTTAGTCATCATCACATGGTATTATTAATTAAAGGTAAAATTCAAAGAAAAAACTCAATGTCATTTCAAAAAAGAGTATGAAATCATTGTTATTATAGCGTATACTGTATTAATACTCACGTAATATGAAGTTAATAGAATCGCGTAATATATCTTATTATTTCCAATCATTTTATTTTCCAAACAATTATTTTAATAATTTATTGAAAATGCTATTATTGCGTGAAAAACTTTTTTATTAATTTTATCGCAAATTTATATAAATGAAAAACTTTCAATCTTAAGATTCAATAAAATTATGGTTTTGTAAATTCAATGAATTGTCAACGATTTTTTGGACAAAATTTTTCAAAACAGATTTTGGAGATTTTTTGTCGGAAACAAAGTTTACATAACAATCACTAACGAAACCAAAATTATTATACAAATAATATGTGTTTGTTATAAGAACGAAAAACTTTTATTAACAAAGTTTTGGTTGGTTTCACTGCTTTTATAAGCGTTCGCCAAAACTCTTTTTCTGTATTACGTTTGATTGCGTAAGTTTGTTATAATAGAGTTGATGTACGTCTAGATTTGGATAAATAATAAAACGTTTAAATGCAACGCGAAATGATGAGCTCAATGACGTAAAACACTGTAGTCGTAAACATGTTTACTTCTGTAATCAAATCCATCATTTTTTTGTTTAATATGTTTACGTAAATATTTTTCGTATTTACTCTGTACTCTACACTAAAGAAATCTTTAAAATCAAGAATTCCTAATTTATTATTTGTTTTTTAAATGAATAAAAATAAATCAAACATTTTGAGAAAACAAAATTTGTTTTCGCAATTTATAAGAATAATCTAACAAAATGTAGACGAATAATATTCGAATAAATAAATTATTGGGAATGATAACCACAAATACAATTAATTTATAATAACACAACTAAATTATAATTATAAAAAATCTTAAAAATTAGGAAATTTCAAGAAAGTAATTAAATAAATGCTTCAAAAATTTTTGCAGATTAATTAAGTTTCATAATTCTTACATGTAATGAATTTTCGCTATTGTGTGCATTTAAGGTATAGAAAAAAATTAAGTTTAATTTATTCGAAATATATATTTATGATATACTGTCAAATTTTAATATTATTTGAAAAACTTTTTAAGACAGCATTTTTTAATTATTATTTGGAGCTTTAATTTATTCGTTTGTAGTTTAAATGAATAACACAAAAACGAGTGAATTAAAACTTTTTTAAAATATAAAGAAAGTTTAGATATGCACTTTAAATTTAAAGTAATATGTAATCAAAAGGTAAATGTGTTTTAAAAACGATCTTTAGCTATACTAAGCTTACTATATTATAATGTAAGCGAAGTAAAAATTTACATTAAATTTTGATTTCAATTTTTCTTAAAATAGTTGCTTTAAAATTTATACTTTTAGAAAATTTTAACAAAATTTATTGAATTTCTATTTCAATTTTAATTTATTTTTAAACAAATAAAGTTAATAGATTTTGAATATGTTTATGATTTTTCATTATTTAATTTTTATAATTTGCATTTCTGTTTCAAAATTTTAATAAATGACTGAATTCAACCTTATAGTGACAGTAGTAGTTGAACTTATAAAAGAGATTCATAGATATTAGACAGAATAGATAATATAAAATGTAAAAATTAAAATAAAACCTTGATATATATAATTTCATTTAAAATTGAAACGGTTTTCCGATTTTGAGTATCCTCTTATTTTAATACGCATCCTTTTTAAAATCCGTTTAGGTTTTATATAAAAATGCATAGATGAACAAAAGCGCGCCTTACAAGTGTTAGGACTTTTGTGACCTAAGGATTCGAGGTTACATGTTAAGGTTAGAGCCCAGATCCATAAAAACTTTTAAAATCCGAGTTCAGGTTCGGCTAAATTAAGAATTGGTTCGGTCAGCGTGCCAGTCTTAAAGACTCAGAAGTTGTTCAAGTCCTTAAAAATCTTCAGTTTCAGGTCACAAAATTTTTTTGATCCCAGGTTCAGGTCATTGGCTCCTTAAGTACCTTAAAAACACGGACCTGTTCTTCTATATAAAAATGTTAATGACTTTTGCTTTTATATTTTTATCTTTTTAATTGTAATGTCTGGTATTTAAAATAAATGTATTGCATTGCGTTGTTTGAATTGATATTTTAATCGTGAAAAAACCTTTAACAATGAAGGCTGAATGCTAAATTTCAAAGTGCGAATATTGAATTAAAAAAAGAAGACATTTTATATCGGGATAGTTTTATTTTATAGATTCATCTTTGGAAAACTTATTCATAACTCAGGAAATACATCAAGGGTTGTTTCCATAAAGGTTTCAGATCAATAAAATTTTATTTTTTATTATACATTTATTTGAATTTTAAATGTTATTATTTTAAGTTTATTAAAAACGATCAGTAGTTGTTTGAATTGAGTTGAAAACATACAATGTAAATACTTCTGCTTAAATGATGGATGTAATAATTTGATTGATAATCGAGTATGAAAGTACAACACATTCAAACCTACAACGCTTTGATCAAAATATACTTTGGGAAACACTCCCATATGATAAATTGATTGAAAAATTAATGGATTAAGAAATAAAATATATATGATGAAATAAATCAGGGCAATATGAATATTCACAATAATTGTTACAACTTTAACGATCGCTAGGCTTGCTTCAAGTTTAATCTATATTTTGGTTTCTTACATAATGGTATTCACTTGTATTTTGACAATGCAACTTCACCTAAAATGACTCCAAAAGATCGAGCCGTTATTATACAAGACAGCGCACAGACTGATTATCAATATGATCACTTAAAATATATACCTTGGTATTGTAATTACTGCGAGCGAGGATTCACAATATTTATAAATATTCGGCGTCACATGTAATTCCAACACATGATACTGCACTACTTGATAGGTAATTATACAAAACATCGAGAAATTAAATGGTTTGTGACTTTTATATTCAGCAATCAAAATCACATTTAAGATTTAATGTTTGTTTAACCCTTATTGTTTATTCTAAAATTTTCTATTATTATTTTAATCTATTAAAATAAATTTTTTAATCTAATTACTAGGGTTTTAAAAATTGTTAGAAAAACTAGTGCCAAATCGTAATTTAATCGTTAGAAAAAACTTCAAAAATCGTTAGAAAAATTCGTTAGAAATTATTAAGCATTAATTAACTTAAAAATAATTTTAAGCCATCCAAACATTAAAGTTTTCAATAAAAACCTTAAATTTAACATATATAATATATTAATATTGTGAAAAATAAGTCTGTATAAATAGAAACTGATGAAAATTTTAATCTAAGTTCACAATATTATATAAATTTTAAACCTAGTTTAGAAAATTTTTTATTAAGAAAACCATTTCTACCATAATTTTTACATTTTCATCATTTTTAGCTTATTTTCGGAAAATAATCTTAAAATCGTTAGATATATTTTGAATCGTTAGATATACCAAAATTCGTTAGTTTCGTTTAAATCGTTAGAAAAATTTTAGTTAATTTAATATCTACAAT